>CASHTH010001958.1:0-91373 GCA_030341885.1 Geodia barretti
TACGGCTCTGCCCTAGTAGGTTTTCTGTGGGTCATGTATACTTTCGCACTCAGGGAAACTTCAGCTTATAACAATAAAACAAAGATATAGGATGGTGCAGTGCATGTAGCTCTCTTTGTTGTGGGGTAATGCGCCCTTGTTTCTTCCTTTTATGGTGCGCTTCAAGCCATCCCGATATCCCCCTTCATTTTGAAGAAATGATTTTTCCACTTGTACAACTAGCAACTGTTATAGTGAATTCTGTTAGTTATGAAACATATTATTATGGTCCCCGTGGAGTTTGCACATTACCGAGGTTTCCAACTGTAGTTGAATTTGTTTGTTGTGGCGCCCCTTTGCCCACTTTCTACTCGCAGTAATAATAATATTAGTCTATGTACATATTTTGGAATTCCCCCTTCTTTCAGCGTGCAACAGAGTGGCTCACTGGGAGTATGAGAGTGGGATGAGACTCTCAACTGGGCCCTGCAGCCACACTCAAAGTCCCCCTATACATCCGCCACACCTCATAGCTGGACTCTTTCGTACCGGTGGATGGGTACGTATATGCCTGGAAGGAGATATAACCTGGATCGCACGAGATGCAATAACAACAAGTATACTGAGATACAATTTTGTTGGAGAAGGAGGGACACCTTTTGTTGAGAAGGATGCACATTTGTGGCTCTCCTATAGTATGCACTCCAGTCACACAAAAGGTTACGGTGTGCACACAGTATACCGGGTGATTGAAAGGTGACAGCTGGGGAATGGTGAACACTGCATTTCCCAAAGTCCCCCATTCCGCCACATCCCCTTCCATTAGTATAATATTACCATACATCACTGCAACCACTGCGTACCTCGTGACTATTCTATGTTTGATGTAGGGTTCGGTCCCTGTAGCCCTGTTTCCTCTGTGGCGAAATGCAGTCTTCAATCTCCTCTCGTCCTGCCGTCTCATCTACGACACTCCCTGGCCACCAAGACACACAATACACATGACTCACTAAGAACATCGAACATGGCTGGGGGCCTGAAAATCACACCTTCCCTAAATGGTATAACACACCCCTTTAACATGTTCTCTAAACGGAACTTTTTACTTATAAAGGTAGACTTTGACGCACCCTCAATTTCCCCACCCCCCAAAATCAGTAGTTTTACAACAAAATTGCTCGCAAATACTTAATCACCACATGACAAACCTGCGACGTCGACAGGAACTCTCCAGATCCAGCAACTTTGCATTTCTCCCTCTGTCTGTGCCACGTACTGCTTGTGTCTTCACCATCTCTCCACTCGCTCCTCCTTCCTCCTTCCACCTCTCTCTCCTTATCCCCTCTACCT
Source organism: Geodia barretti (assembly GCA_030341885.1). Taxonomy (NCBI): domain Eukaryota; kingdom Metazoa; phylum Porifera; class Demospongiae; order Tetractinellida; family Geodiidae; genus Geodia; species Geodia barretti. The sequence goes on from CASHTH010001958.1 coordinate 1,330, forward strand.
GCTCCAGCCCTCAACTTACCACTGCGGACACGTGTATCTGCATACAAACGTATTTGGCTCATCGACATAAACTGTCCATGGGTATATTGTAGTCGGTACCAAAATCGACAACCACAACACACACACTAACAACATTTCAAAGATGTGTGGTCATACTGAAATAAATACACTGGGAGTCCCCCTTCTATTTCTTTGCCTCTATTTCACTGAGTGATGATGGGTCATGGCTATGCGAACCATCTCAACAAAGCGCCCCAAGGGATCGCAAAAAGCGGCATCGCGCACCTCTCCCTGATCATCTTCGGGTTCATAACTTGCACTGTTTGAATGATATTAACAGAGACGTGCTAGAAGTTAGTGCAGAATCACAGTTTCTTTCACACAGAACCCCGAAGATAGCATGGGACCTACAAAGGTTGTTCGCTGACCATAAGACACACCACTGTCCGCTTTTGAATGGACTGGCAACTTGGATAACAACCATCAGACTGCAGTGGGTAAATATGTTACATCTGTATGTTTTCTTCCACATAACCGTCTAGTTTTCAGAAATGCTATGGTAGTAACTTTAATGACCTCGAAACTTACAGAGATCGGAAAAAGCCTGCTATCATCCTAAGGAAAGGTTACCAATGAACGATAATATGTGTGGATACATCCAACTAACCTCCAGTGATATCAACTTTTGCACAACTATGGGAGCAAAGAGCAGTTCCAAGTGCCACAATTAATTCTGACCTAGTCCACAAACATATTCAAGCGGTAGAACATTCTGATTGACCTGGACAGTGCTGCTTGAAACTGAGCGATAGTAATGAGGATCAAACCTCTTTTTCCACCCCCAAAACAGAGATACACGTACCATGGAATTGAACTCTTCTCTGAGACCCAATTCATGAATTGCTTAATTTGCCCATTTGGAACTAGGTTTCCAGTACAACGCCAATCCGCCACATAACCACACTTACTTCTGATACAACTCACATACATCTGCCTCAACCCAACAGCATTTTTCAACACAACGGGTATGTAACAACTTGGCACCTCTCAACCTCTAACCTGACTCACAATACTCCAGGAACTAAAACCTTTTTATAAACCACAAGGACATAGCTCTGCAGCTTACTTAGTTAAGACCATGATATGCATGCACGCTATGCTCCCATCCGCCCTATGTCGCTTTGCATAAACAATCTCAGTAACCTGAGTATCCTATCAAGTCCCTATTTCATACAAACACTCTATACTAGACTCAACTCCTCCACACTTTCTACTGTCACCTTCCCCTCCCTAACCAGCCTTCCTTTCCTTCCTATGGCCCACCTATCGGTCTAAACACTAAACATGTGTCAATTTCCCCTTCCCTTCCTCCACGCAAACCTATACTTTTTTCCCCGCCGAAGCATGAATAAAGCTCTTTCATAGAATGACTCATTTCCTAAAGACAGTATGCACAGAGCGATGTTTCCCTCTCTGACACTACCCTACAATTTTGGTTGTGACGCAATTGTGTGCAGTATAAGAACTTCCAATGTTCCCCCGGCTCAAACTACCGATAGTGTACAATATGCTGCGTTCTTGGGCCTCATAGAATCCCTTTACCCAGTGTCCTCATACTACCAATTCAGGTTCTTAGTAAAGTTGCGATAATCGAAATTTACAGATTAACGCCATGGCTATAAGTTTCACTGGCTATTTTGACCATAAGGATCATACTGTATGTAGAAAGGATAGAAACTACAAATCTATGTACCATGGGCATAAGCAGGGACAACCATTGTCCAATCCTATATACTAAGTAATTACAGTACTAGTGATATGGTCCCCAGCAATACATATTGGGGACATTTAAATGAAATTTCACTGAAAATTAGTATACTGGTACAACCTACTCCACATAAAAGAACACCAATTACAAGGACAAAAGAGCCGAAAGATAACGTATCAGAGCCCTCAGCACCTGAAATCTTACCACCGTTTGATCACTCACCAAAAATCTTCTAACTTGGGGCAATCAACGGGAGAGACTTAGTATAGCCACACCAACACTCATACTCCAATGTCTTCAACCTCTGAACGTACGCCACTGATGAATACACTCCACACCTTGGGGGCTTTTATGTGTTCTCTACTTACCATAGTGACTGTAAGAAGTACTGCATAAACACTCGTGTCACGTAGAGGTACTACACAATACGGTTCTCTTGTCCACACGTCATGCTACCACAGATCACAGACCACTCACGAACACTGGGGTCTAGTGCTACTAGGACACAGGGTGACGCGAGAAATGCCACACATTCGCGGGGTGGGACAAAAATTCGCAAAACATTTATATACTGCAGAGGTATTCTGGTATGTAGGTGATGCTATCTTGTGTGTTCAGGGAGAGCGATAACATGTGACGTGAGGTCATACATGCCTCGTTGTGCACTTATTCTGCCACTCAAGGTACACAGCGAGAAAGAAGACGCTGAGTATCAGGTGACAGGGATGGTCAAGCCAGTGCGTGCGATATCCTATATTGGCTTTTTTCACATGCTACAGACAGAAGACGGATGGCACTCAGACTAAAGTGCTGTACCACGGCGAGGTTAACTTGAAACCTCACTACTATAGTCACAAAACTCATTTATGAGAGTGGGACCAAAGAACATATTTGAGTAGGTGAGGGTAAATAAGGGAATAACATACTCTCATGTGTACACCCAAAATTTGGTAAGAGCATACGGGCAATCTGAAATCTATGTTGGTAAACAATTACTGGCCATGCAGTTAAAAATTACTGAATGTTGTATATACACTTCTCCATGGATTGTTTTAAGCAAAACTATATTCTAAGGTTGAAACAGACGGACGCAATGCTATGCCGAACTATACGCTGCCCTTTGAGATGTATGTGGGTCAGTGGTAGATTCGTGGGTAAGGGGAGGAACCAGAGCTGTTCCCAGCCAATGCTCTGGACCACCTGTCAGTTTCAGTGCGGGTCCGGGATTCGAACCGGGCACCTTATGTGACAGTCTCCACGTCTCTAACCACTTAGCCACTTGGGCTGGCCACGAGAGCTGATGAAAAAACGTTCCTCTTATATCAACATTCATATTACATCATTATAAAAAATGACCCAGACGCCGGGATCGAACCGTGGACCTCACGATCAAATGTGTGGGTGCTTATCCATCAGACCACACCCAATACTTGGCATGGACAAGTTCAATACGGTATAGCCACTAGTCCATGTTCACGTAAACTTGATCAAGAGGGCGAGTGCCCCATCCCCCAAATGAATTCCTTGTCTGGGTACGATACTAGTGAGCCTGAGTGAAGACCACCTGGTCCCAATGCGTCTACACTAGTGTTACAGTATACCAAGTGAATTGTGTGAGCATTATACCTGATGAGTCACTGGAGGTGACATTGTGGTCAAAGAACTCCAAACCCTGTCTGTCACCGGTTGGAGTGGCCAGATTGACATTAGAAAATGCCTCAGTGTCACTATCCTCCTTCTTTTCCTCCCTTCCCCCTTTTCCCCCCCTCCTCCTCCTTGCCTCTCTCCTCCCCATTACCTCCATCACCTACCCCTCCGTCCTCCACCCCCATCCCTCCTCCAACTTCCCCTCCTTCCCCCTTCTTTCCAATCAAATCATCTGCCCCTGCAATATTCTTCATACCCTCTCCCTCCTCTTTCTCATCAACTTCACCATCTCTGCTTTCTGTTACATCCTCCACATTCTCATTAACAATACTAGTGAGAGGGTCACTCGACATTTCCTAACAGACAATGGACATATACATATGTAAAGGTGCATACCTACAATTAATGTATGAGCTATTAAAAAGGCAAAAACCTTTCTCTGCACAACATGATTGCAAACTAAGATTCCTTGTACACTAATGTCTAAAGTGCTGTAGCTAATGGCGTAAACATTTTTAATGCACCAATACAGTTAGTAGCAGATGTAGCTTCTAGACTTAGCTAGAGCACCTATCGCCCAAACAAGGGTCAACAGTTGCAGCAACTGTGCTTTGGCAATGGCATTCTTTGTGAGTATGCATCTGATCCTGAGATACATAACTACTCACCGATCACTGTTTTATGTCTTGTCCAATCAATGCTGCGAAGCTTAGTCTCGCTAGCCAAAGATGCTCAAAGGCACGGAGCTCACAAGCTCTTCGCTGCTGCATGCAGGTCAAAAGTCCAAAGTTCACCGAGTCCCCACGTGATCTTTATCTGACAATGGCGTGACTAAAATTTCTCGGGCGACTCACACCCCCGAAAAAATAGTGGTGGGTGCTTTGCTCGGTGCTCTCCCCCCTACCAACGACTGTCCCAAGGCCCTGGCCACAGGGCGCTGCCCTAGCTCCTCTCGGAGTACCAGAGCCACGCAGACTGTTTGCAACGAGCCCAAAACGCCCCTCTGACTTAGAGGACGCTACACTATCGAGGACAAAGAAAATTGGACTGTTGACTCACGCCTACTTTCCGGTTCCTCGGTTCAGGGGCGAGTTCACAAGTGAAGAGACGAACGCCTAGCTACCTTTGCATACAGAGAGATTGCATTCGACACACACAGAGACACCTCACAAGTATAGTGAACGACGGAGACTTATTATCTATTCAACCGTTCGGCTATGGAAACGTGTTTCGGACAACTGGCGGCTGTTGTAGGGCCATTGTAATGCTACAACAGTTTGTTCACGACACTGTCACTATACTAGGCATCCGAAGGAGGTGGAAAGGTTTGAATTCACTCCAACCCTAGTGTTGGTTGCTGCGTTCTGTCTATGCATATGAACTACCCAACTTCGGAGCAACAAGAGATGGCAAGAGCTGAAGCACTCCTGCCTGACGTGTACACCTCTGGAGCCGGCAGAGGCGGCTTCAATAGGGAATCATTGCAGGGGCGCGACCCGCGGAACGAGTCCGAGCTCGACGACTTTTCAGACGACCTCACGTCCTTCACCGCACACTCGCTTGTCCCCCAGGGAAACTTCAACATCCCCTACACCACGGTGGAAGACGTAGACTCGCCGTCGGAAGAAGTGGTACCGTTCTACCGCTACGACTCAACGGACATCATCTACGCCCAGCCTCAGAGACCAAAGGCCAAGATAGTGGGAGGCAAGTACCTGAAGGGAGAGCTGCTGGGAGAGGGTTCCTACTCCAAGGTGAAGGAAATGCTGGACGTGAACACTCTGTGTCGGAGAGCTGTCAAGATTATGAAGCAGAGACGGCTACGAAGGATTCCCAATGGGGAGGCTAATGTTCAGAGGTAATACAGACACTATGCATCACTAGTGTTTTGAGCACATTCACTTGTTTTTTGAACAGTGTTTTTGGCTCAGTGCAGCTGAGGATGATTGTAGTTGTGAAACAAGCTCCCCTTCAATAATGCCGCATGTATGCATGGGCTATTATTGCACAACCCTAATTTAGCTGGCTCTGCTGGAAGTTCCCTGTACATGTGTACAGTCGAATGCTACTGTAAAATGTGGACTCTGTAGCATGCACAAGAGGTGGATATGATACACGGCCTCACTGTCAGGTTTACACTAGCCATAGTCTACGGGCGATTCGGCACGAGAAGTCGATTATAGTTGCCCTGACTGCATGGCCATTCTGCCATATGCATGTTGCTGTTTGACTACTGTACTATGTATATGGGCACATGGCACCAATTAATGTGACCTTGTGATTAACAACAAGAGTGCACTTGCAATTTCCTCTTATAGTCTGGTAGGACAGTACCACCTGGTAGTGGTGCATTGTTAGCCAACAGCAGAACCTCAGTGAGTTATACCTCCTCACCCCCATACGCAATGGCCACCAGTGTCCCTCAGAACTACAATCTAAGTGAGCCACATTTCCTGGGGTGACTCCAGTCTAAGGATGTTTACACCAAACCTTGAAGTTCTCGTTCTTCAAAGTCTAGTGTATGTATGTATATAGCTTGTTCAAGAATTGACATAGACTATTAGTAACTTTTATGCTGTACTCTAATGGTAGATCTAGATCTGTATCCAAAGTAATCTCCTTGGTTGGTGGCACAAGTTTTAAGTGCAACAACCACTTGCACAGGCTTAAAATTTGTGTGTTGCTGACCTTGGATCCCACTTCCTGGATGATTCTATATTGTTGCCCCCTGACTTCCACATTCCCCAAACTTCCCCATTCCCCCCTTACCCTCCCTCCTCCTCACTGTATTGTGTCCAGGGAAATCAAGATTCTCAAGAAACTGTGTCACAGAAATGTAATTTCTCTGATTGAGACCTTTGAAGATCCACAGAAGATGAAACTGTATCCAACCCCATCATCTCAATACATTACTATGACTAGCACCGCCCTCTGTCTGTAACATACACACATCTCTGTATGTACGTGTAGTCATTTCAATGGGTGAGGCTGTACACATCGGACTAGTGTCATGTAGCAGTTTACTTTCAGTAAGTAAGCAAATATTTCTGTTTATCAAACTACACGATAGCGACTTACTAGTTTCTCATTGTGGGATGGGTAGTCCCACATTCATGTCTTGACTACCTGTATTATGTATTATGTCTCACTGTCTCACTGTTTCCCTGTAGTGTAGGGGTGGAATTCTATTAGAGTAGTCTCATGGGTATATACATGTACAGTACTGTTGCAGAAAGAACTGAAAGGTAGAGGGGGAGGGGATTGTCAAAACTACAACTAGATTTCCATACGGTTCCCTGGTGGTTAGGCTACGGTCCTCTTAGTGTCATTTCCTTGACTCTCCTCGTCGTCAGCTATGTGGTGTTGGAGTACTGTGTGGGAGGACTGCAGGAGATGCTGGACAAGACTCCGACACACAGGTTCCCAGTCTGGCAGGCACACAGGTACTAACAACTCCACTCCATCCCTCCTGGTTTGCTTAAACCCCACACCCAAAACCTATATTGGCGGTAGTTTATAAGCCCCCATAGTCGTCCGATTGTTGTCTGTACACAATGACATCAATGACACTGTCACACAGGAAATACTTGCATATAATATGTGCCTTCTTTTCAGACTTATTCATACCGGTATATACCTGCTTGAAGCTTTTAGATTCACGTATGTAGTGTGTTGAGTTGCTGCGAAAAGCTGTAGCACTGAATGTCAGAAGCCACGTTTATAACATCTGGAGCCTCATCTTGGCCAATTGTTACTTGTCACTCTGTCTGTTATTGCCGTGTAGGTATATCCTTTGCTTTTGCTGAAAGTAGATGAAGTACAGCATGTGCCCATATATTCTGCAGTCGTCTCTTTGTATGTACAATTTGTGTGCCATCTTACATGTTGGTACATATACATATAAATATATAATACACATACTTCATGGCAGTAGTGTACTACTTCAGTGGTGACTTTTTGCTGTTTTTATTTTCACTTTAAAAAGCAACAATGCATGCATTCAGGTTCAGGCTCTGCAGAAAGAGTTTTGAATACGTGTGTTATGCTTAGCTATATACAACTGTATCCTTTAATGACTTATCTGATGAAGGCTTGTACATCCAGTTTATTTGATGAAGGCTACATCTCTCTGTACATACAAATGATATAGCCCACATGTTTGTTGCATGGCTCTCGAAAATTCGTGAAAATCTCCCTTGAGCATGCTACATTGTATAACCACCATTTTTCGTGGTCACAGATACTTTGTCCAGTTGATAGACGGACTGGAGTACCTGCACAGCCGCGGGGTCATTCACAAGGACATCAAGCCAGGCAACCTCCTACTCAACACCAATGAGAGTGTCAAAATCACAGACTTTGGTGTTGCAGAGGTACACGCTGTACTGTACAATGACCACGTGGGTCACATCACGCATGGTTCTTGTTGCTGTCATTACAAGCTGTAAAACATGTCACCACTCTGCTAGCCTGGAGCACATGCGTTTGCTGTTTGTGCGTTGCATGAAGATTGGGCCAAAATCGGGAAGACCTTGGTTAAAGGCGCATTGCTTTTTACTGCATGCATTGCTGGCTTTGCTTCATATACCGTATTCATTGGATTCTAAAGCAATTGGGGAAAAGTGGTAGATCTTGCTCCAGCTTCTTGTTGCACATGTTGTAGTTTGTTTTTCTGTGATGGTCAATCACCACCGTTGTAGGTGGTTGGAAACTTTGTTGCATGTGCATGCATGCACTTTTTCTGGTTGGTCTGTTTGCCCGCAGGAGTTGAGTCAGTTTGAGTGCAGTGACAGGTGCAGCACGTGTCAGGGGAGTCCGGCCTTCCAGCCTCCTGAGATAGCCTCTGGCCAGGACTCCTGGTCTGGGTTCAAGGCCGACATCTGGGCCACTGGAGTTACTCTGTGAGTAGAGTTGCCTCTCCTCTTACTGTACACATGTATCTACATACGTATGTAGATCACGAGGTCATAGTACATAAGACCTCTTTTTCTACATTCGCACTCCCTCCAAGTCTTGTTCCTTCCCTCCTACTATATACCCTCGTTTGTATGCTCCCTCCTTCAGCCTTGGTCCCAGGCTCCTCCTTCTTCTTTGTGTATGACCTTTGGCCTGGCAGAGAATGGCAGAGGGGAGCCAAGGTCATCTGGAAAGGAAGCAGAGTATTATGTAATGTGTAGGTGGATAGCTAGAGCTTGGAAGGTGGACGCTGCATGTTATGCAACAGTGTAGATGGGTTTAGACATGACAAATGGGATTACTCACATGGCTTTCTCACCATAACACCAACTGCTCAAGACATCACATAGGTTAATTAGAGCCTGCAACACAGACAATACTACATGGATATTATTATGCTGTATGTTACACCTGGAAAAGACTTAATGTCCTATCCCAGTATGATTTGGTATCACGGCAATACAGGAAGGCAGCCAGGTGTGTCTATATCTTGTCACATCCTCCTCAACCTGGCTCTCAACAATCTCTACCTGTCACAGGTGTCAGGGATAGGGGGCTACAATACACGATGTCCTGTAACAAGTGAATTGTGGCAGGAGTGTAAGAGGAGGAACCAATCTCCCCCCCATTTCCACTACAGTGTAGTTATTTGCGTTTTTTTGCATGCATAATTAATAGGAGTGCATACTTTTTGTGTGCAGTGTACACTGGTGGCCTTTATTCGGCCGATGGGTTTGCCAGCAGAGAAAACAGGGCAACATGCAGTGTATGAGATGCAGACTTTGTTATTCTGGGGTGAATGTTCTGATCAACAAACTCAAACTCCCACAGCATACCTATGTTAGTGTAGTGTAGTAGCCTGTGGGAAGACAGGAGGAATGGTGTAGGGTGATAGGCCCTGGCCCTCCTTTTGGCCCAATCTCCTCCTCTTGTTTCAAACTAATCAACAGGAAGTTACTCCAGCCTTCATAAGAGTCCCAGGTGTACATGTAGCACTTGATTCTCCTCAGTAAGATAACCTTCCTTCAGAACACCTGGGAAGTCTTGTTTCTCTGCTTAGTGCCTGAGGTAGCTTTTTCCCAGGGTTATTAGCACAATAGCCAGCTGCAGTGTGTTGCAACCTGTGTTCAGGTCTGCACAGGATTTCCCTGAACCTCACCTTTTCTCATGAGCACACCTGTTCACTTTACTGGTCTTGGTATTGTACTGGGGGAAGGTCTAGTCAATCTCCTACTAAAGCCACTTTAAACCTGGCAGTAAACTATATGTAGCTTCCTTAGCTTCCTAGATGACTGTATTTGTTGTGCTGATCAGCAGTCAGTTTTTTGTCGGTCTCACAAACTCGTGAATGTGGGGAGTGCTCCCACCACACAGTAGGATGTGCCTGTGTGACATGTGGTTGTTGCCGCTCCAGGTTCCATTTCACCACTGGCAAGTTTCCGTTTGAGGGAGAGAATGTGTACAAGTTGTTTGCAGCCATCTCATCCGCCCAGTTCCACATGCCCTCTGACCTTCCACCTTTACTGCAGGACCTCCTCAAAGGTCAGCCTGACACTGTATATTGTATATATCAGTTGCAAGCCCGAAACACACCATGCATATTCTCCCACACGTCATTGTACATAGTTATTCTTTCCTTCCTCCATTACTTTGAGTTGTAAATGAATTTGTAGCCAGCACAAACCGCTGCTGCGTCTCCGTACACATGCATTCGTGTCTATGATTTTTGTGGCATTTTACACACATAATTAGATATCAGTGAACATGCATTAATTAATCACAGGCATGCTGATGAAGGAGGCGGACAACAGGCTGTCACTCCCTGAGATCAGAACACATTCGTGAGTTCCTCTTTTTGACTACTAGTATATACACACATTCACAGTCTGGTTTGTGTGTGTGTGTGTGTTGTGCGTGTGTGTTGTGCGTGCGTGTGTGTGTGTGTGTGTTGTGCGTGTGTGTGTTGTGCGTGCGTGTGTGTGTGTGTGTGTGTGTGTGTGTGTGTGTTGTGCGTGCGTGTGTGGTGTGTGTGTGTGTGTGTGTGTGTGTGTGTTTGCGCAATTATGTACTTTTTTCTTACTGGCGGGAGTGGAATTTGTACCTTTTAAGGTATATATTACCCTCATTACGCTTGTACTGCAACCGCAGTGAGCCTTTTTTCTCCTGTTAAATTGGCTGTATTTCGAATGGCACTGAGTTACACTGTGGAAGGGCACTGAATTCTATGGCTGTTGTTAAACCACCACAGTCTAGTAACCCTAAGATAAATTTGGTTATCGAAGCGAGCTATTTCTGGCAAGGTGATATTTGTAAATACACGGAGCTCATTAACCTGTACTGTCTCTAACTGTCATCCTATGTGTTACCTTTATCAACCAATTGAGTTCTTGCTACAGATCGGATGCATAGGCAATGTAATATGAGGCAAGGACCGTTGTACGCTCGAGGGAGCGCATAGTGTAGTTTAGCCTAACATACACACAAAAGCCTGCCATATTATACAGGTATTGATAAACGTTTTTGAGTCCATATATGCATAAGAAAAATTTACTCACAGAATTTTCTAACTAAGTATCTGGACTAGTGTGAGGGATCAGGTGTCTTTGTTCCAGTGTCCTCCATGGGAGGTGGTGCCAGTCAATAGGACAATGGTCCCCTCCTCTCTAACTGGCCAGAGGCTTGGCACCTCATCCCACTGCCTTTGAGAACTGCCTTTTGGCCTGCCTAGATAGTAGTGGTATGGGTGTATTTATGGCCCCCTCCCTCCCCTGCCTTTCTGTCTGCCTCAGTGTTGCTCCTCCCTCCCTCTCCTCCCATCTCTCCTCTCCTTCTCCTCCTCCTCCTTTTGCTGCGAGCCTGGGAATTTGCAGGGAACCAGCTCCCTGAGTGTGTATGGTTCCTATGCCACTGGGAAGAAGGCTACATACAGGCTGCAGGCAAAAATGAGAGGGGTAATAATGGCAACCAGCTCCCTGAGTGTGTATGGTTCCTACGCCACTGGGAAGAAGGCTACATACAGGCTGCAGGCAAAAATGAGAGGGGTAATAATGGCAAGGGAGTTTGTAAGAGGGTAACCGAGGAATGGTCGAAAGAGTGGAATGAGTCCTACACTACAGTCTACAGAGCCAGAGCACTGAGTTCAGTTTCCTCATATGCGCTTTGTACCCTCTTGCACAGGTGGTTTATCTACAAGCACTCCCGCCCTCTCCCAGAGGAAATAGTCCGTTTTCCTCCGTACAACGAGCGAGAGGACCTGGCCCGGGGCACCACGGTCCAACCCTACCTCGAGGCCTTCTACAACTACGACAGTGGGAACTCTGAAGAGCAGCAGCAGACTCCGGCACAGCCTCAAGTCGCGACGGCCACCGTCTGGGGCACCGACATGGGTCTGCCTCCTGCCGAGCCACTCTCGGTTTTATCCCCTCTCCCACCACCTCGCAGCCTTAGACAGCAGGGCAGCTGGCTGAGCGAAGACCCGTGCTACCTCATCGACCGAGACGTCCTCAGCCGGATCTCCAACAACTCCTCCGAGAAGGCCGAGCAATCCACAGAGAACATCTCTCTCAAGAAATCCAGAGTCTCTTCTCGCGAGAACGGTGAGATGCTACAATAGCTGCATTGCATGTGGCTATTGTAGGGATAAAGGTTGCAACATTGTTCATTGTGTGGGTGAGGACTAATGCAGTCGGCATTCGCTGTAATACACAAAAGGACTAATGCCGTCCTTAATTATACCAAATTGCATAAGTTTCCTCCCGCGAAAGCTTCCCAGTATAAATGTTTTCTATACTAGTACCATAGTGCTGTATGTTTTTCATTTTGTGTGGGTATTGGACTTGTAAATTCAGTACAATTAGTGCAGCACTGGGTCTGCTGTGTAATGTGTGGTCTGGTCAATGTTTTATGTTGTAATATTCTTTCCACCAACGATATTCAATAACCTACAGCAAATAACGGATCTGTAGTGTATTGCGTAATTAGCTAGTATTGTTGTATTAGGCCTAGTGTGCATGTGCATGTGCATAAAAGACTCTTTAACCTACCGCCCCAGTTCTCAAGGCTGGGCACCCAGGGTCCTGCCTCTTTCTTTCTGTTTATATGTTATTGTCTTGTCTGTGTTTTGTGTGCTTGGGTGGGGGAGGTTCTTTCTTTTCCTCTGATATTATACTTTAGCTAGTATGCTATAAACATGTTTTTTCATGTATTGTTGTATTAGGCCTAGTGCGCATGTGCACCATTGGTATGTATGCCGTGTTGTACATGTGTGATCAGATCAGTTGTGATTGGGTTCCCAATAATTATTGTGAGTTACCTCGGATATAGCAGGATCCTTGCACATTGGAGTTTCCCTGGGGATGACAAATTACAAACTGTTTCTGGTGCTAAGTTTGGCATTACAAAAATTCCCATTACTCCTAATAGGTGTATATATACATGGAAACAAGCAAAAACTCCATTTACTCTACCAGAGCAGTGTATAGTAATCATGTGCCTCTGGTTGGACAGTCCCTGGGGGTGGTGGGGATTAATCTTATCACCTTTTTGTGGATGTTTTTCAGTTTTACTGTTGTCGTAAAGAAAAGGGAATAAAAAATATGCGTTATATGTGACAATAAAGTTTAGTTTGTCCAGAAAAGGACGTGCACCTTAAACCTACAGCCACTGGGCTATCACTATTAGCCATTTGAAAGACCCAGACTTCATTGGTTATGCCTGTAGCAGTGAAGGGTAACCAAGTGTCTAGCATAGTGGCACACACTGAAGGGATATGAGAGCTGAAGCATAACACAGACAGCACCACTAACTGAAAATCCGGCAGATGCAAGATGTGCAGCATTACTAGTGAAACCACATGACACATTGTGTGTATGTACATGTGTGAATCCCTCTCCTTTACCAATGGCCATGCCACCTGCACCTCCTTTCTCTTCTTCAGTTCTGTTCCCAATGTCAAAGAGTGTGGATGGACTGCCTCATCTGAGAGAGGCTCACCCTGCCGTTATCCCAGGCAGACGAAGGAGCAGCAGACTCAGAAAACTCAGCAGCCAATGCCCTCAGCAGTAGTTTCAGACACTCCCTGCATCTTTATCCTTGCCTCTCATCCTTACGCATGTGTGTGGTTGTGTGTGTGAGTCTGTTTTCTGCTCTTATATCACGGTATTTATTGCTTTTGTGTTTACTGTCACTAGCTCTATAATACTGTGTAGTCATTGCGTCTGGCAGCATTTGCTCCCGCGCATGCGCGCACAGGGCTTACGTTTATAAAACGGTAGCGTGCGTGCTTTTTCTTCGAAAACTGGCAGTGAGTGGATGCAGCAGCTCGTCACCTCAGTGTCACTGTCTGAATCAGAAGTTTCATTCAGATTAGTATTCTCTAGGCAGCAGTGCCAGTGTTCGCGTACAAGGGACCATCATGTTGCCGTGGCGAATCACCAGCATAGTGGTCTGCAGTTTACTCTTCTACTGGAGTGAGTTTGCTTTTCACAGCAGCAGAGGGGTGCGGGCATAGATAATGCGAGGCACTGTATGTACGTTCCATTCACTTCGTGTTAGAGCGAGCAATCGGAGTATTTCGTATTTCGTGCATGGCAGTTTTGCATTATATAGCTCATATGCCTACAAGACCCTGCGTGAATGTTTTATCGTTTTGCGCTGTGCCTTTTTCTACGGGCCTATACTGTCTCGGTGGATGATTTATTTACCGTGGGCCAGGACAGTTTATGCCGAGGTTTGGCGTGCATTGTTTCACCTGCCAAAAAGTTTCGGCTAATATACACATTCCTGGCCGTCCGCTGGGAGTTCAGTGAGGACAGAACGTTTTCTCTCTCCTCGTGAATGCAAGCAGAGTACATTTGTTTGCAGAGCAGATGTGTTTGCATGCGTGACGACAGCTCTTTGGCCAAGAAGTTGTTAGGCCTGCTTTGTTGTTATTAGCTCAAACCCTACGTGATCACTAAGGCAAGTTTGGTTCTACATTGTTGGCAAACCATAAACTCTGCGAGCTTTATATGCAGAGCATTAAGTGTGCATCATGAGTATTACAGTATATAGCACCAAATGCAGTATCAGTTGAGTAGTGGGCTGCCTGCATCGGTAGGCCTAATTTCGACAAATGGGATTGAATTATCACAGCAACGCTATTATGATTCAATTTATTTCCCTGAAGTCAGGATGGCTAGCTAGCTCAATTGGTTGATAATACACAAGGGGAGTCCATTCCAAACCACATGTTAGATTTGCTGGGTTGGAAGGGGGGCCAGTGGTGATGTGCCAAGTAGCCTATAACGAGTGTTACAAAACTCAATACACACTTGTGAATACCAGAGCTCAGTCTCTTCACATACTCAGTAACACTTTGAGGTGTACACGCTCAGCAGTACTTTCATTGAGTTCACTCTTCATGATCCCCAACATAACCAAACGTGATGACATGTCCACCTGTTAACAGTTTTTAAAAACCTGATACACCTGGAAAGGATAAACACGAGTTACAACTGCTAAAAATTCTGGAGAGTTTTCACGGGGTTCTGAGAAACTTTGTCCCCTTTATCCGGTAGACTCCCGGAAATCAGTCAGTGAGTGTTAGCAGGTATGATGACTTTTCACCCACCACGCAGTTGTGCCTCTAGTGTCACTGGTCCACCAGTGTCCGGTGTCTACCCACTACCCCTTTGCCTGCTCCGCCTGCTTGTCTTTCTCGGAGCACAACTCGACCCAGTCAGCTGCAGCCCAGGAGTGCCAGATGGTGGGAGGAGCTCTGGTGACAGTCCAGGAGGAACTGGAGTGGGAGATGCTCCAACTGTACCTGGAGAGTCTGAACCTCAGTACTACCCAAGTCTGGGTGGGATACAGGTATAATACGTATGATGCTTTTAACCACCACCCATTAAACTCACCTACCACCCATTTCAATTGACTACCACGCATATTTTTCACTGCACATATCAACTCGACTACCACACAAATAGTGCCCAAGAGTTGTCTAATGAAATCATGTATAATTTGTCTAATATCGCACCCGATGTAAGCTTAATGTGGACTTTTGTAACACAGAATTAGACTAATAGTAGGCCTGACTCCCTGTTATGATGCTGTGTTTCCCTTCCCACTCTCGATAATGTTTGTATCACTCTTTGACAAACCGCGTATCGTTGTGCTATATGCTACAGGTTAGAGGGAGGGGAGATGGTTGGTGAGCAGTGGAAGAATGCTCCTAGTTCTGTGGTGGAGAGTGTACAGCGGTCCCTGGCAGTGAGGGGGAGTGAGGCTGGGGAGTGTGTGACGGTGTGGGGAGGGGAGATGGTGACCGCCGAGTGCTCTGAGGAACATCGCTATGTGTGTGTCTTCAACTATCCTGGTGAGAATTCGTACTGTGACTGTCCCTGTGAGACAGTCCACGGTCTGTTACTACCCACGAATGCATGTCTCTCTATGTACACACATACTGCATGCATTGTAGCATATGATTGCATGCTATGTGTCCAAGACATGCCAAAAGTTGAGTTGTGGGTTTGTTCTTTGTGTTTTACACTCTCTTTGAGGAACTCTGTATGACAGGGACAGGCACACTCATGCTGACAGTGGTATAGAGTAGTTGCATGGTTTGTGGTTTGTCTGTCTGTTTGTTTGTCAGTTCATTTTTTGGGCCAGAATCTTGTTTAGTGGTAAGATAGCTCTCATAACACAGCTGGCAGAAGCTTAAAAGGCAGAACTATTAACGGAGAAGGCATGCAATGCCATTTTCATTACCCACTGGGGACTCACATATGCCCAGTAGTACTAGGGGCTTATCTGTGTGCGCATGCACGGCAGGGAATGAGTCAGCCACATCTCTTACACTAGCATTGGGTAAGAAAAAGGGCATGTCCCCTAGGAGTGTATTTGGTTAATTGCCAAAAACTGTACGTTACTATAAGATAGGGTTTCCACATCTTCTTATTGTAATATGCTGTGACACCATTTTATGGCTATTATAGTTGTGATATGCTGTAACATATGGCTATCTCTGTCCGGAGTCTCAACACGATGTATTGTCCTCAATTTCTTGTATTTCTGCGGAAATCCAAGCTGTGAAAATACACATGTTCCCTATATTATATGTACATATCGGGTAACTGAGAGCATGCTGTAAGTGTTCACGCTCACAAACATGGAGTGTAGGGTGACACTGTGTATGTATACGGTGACATGTAAAGAAAGTCTGCCAATCAGCTAATTTGGTTTCAACTTCCCCCATAACCCAGAGATCCATGTGTAATGATGTTGATGGATAATACTACTGTTTGGCTCAAAACATGACTACTGTAAATCCGCCTTATGAACATATTTCACATGAAAACGCATACATACAACCCATATGTAAGTGTGGTTTTTTTTTGCTTCTTACCACATACTACTCAAGCACAGTGATTGAACTTTTTTCGGCACGTTAATACATACATGTGATGTCTATAGCAAAGCAGTTTTATGCCAATCAGGCCCAAGTAAACCCTGCCATCAGTAGCAATCTAATTGACCTAAGGACTCAGGACTGTGAACATGGTGACCAAGCTGTTTTGGGCAATGTGTAAAACTATGCTTTTACTTGCAGAGTGTTAGGTGTGTCTGTTTGTGTGTGTGTGTGTCCACCCAGCCCCGAGTCTGGCGGTCTCTTATCCTCGTCCCGGCTACATCTACCACCCTCAATCCCTCACCCTCTCCCTCGAGGTCTTCATCTCTGGCTCCGGGATCACCCACCTGGAATGGAGACGAGACCACGTCCCCCTTGCCCCTTCGTTAACAGTCGAGATGAGGACGAGGCACGACAAGACCTGGGCCATGCTGAATGTGAGTAGCGACAGCAGCCAAGGCTACAGAGGGCTCTATGAGCTACTGGTGACCAACCCAGCCGGCCGTACCGTGGTGGCTACCTGGACCGTCCAACCTGCCTGTAAGACACCTGTTGTGCGTGTGTTTCTGTATTGCCAGACATTTCAATGATGTACGTGAACTGCATACGTGACCGAGTCATTAGCCGTAAATGATCAAAGGATTTTTCAATATTACTCTATGTCCCTTTTATAACAGTTGTAAGTACATACTCACTGTATGTAGCTACGTACTTATGTAGTGTATATAGCACGAATATTCTTATATTGTACATAGAATGGGCATAGGAAATAATGCAAAGATAATTCGGGGACAGTCAGGTGTATGTGTGGAGCTAAGTGATTAATTACAGAGGGAGGAGCCACCACTGAACACAGGTGTAGCATACAAACCTTGTAAAGATTATAGACGCCTGCTGCAGTCCTCGCCAATAAACCAATCGTTAATGGTTGTGGAATTACGCCGATATGTAGTACATGGCATTCTCCACTAGAGTCACAGTAATTAAATTTTGGACAGCAGTAGATGACAATAGTACACACACCCTTGTGCACATGTATGAGCATTTTCCCTGGCAGATGTCCATTGACTCCCTGCATGCCGAGGCTGTGCTTTCTGGAGCAAAGGGCTATTAAAGGCAACTCAATAATTATATACAGTCAGAGGTTCAACATTGAGTAACGAGCAATAGATTGACTTTTAGATAATTAGTTTTTGATTGCCAGTGTGCTATATACTGATGTTGAATACGTAAGACGGTTATTGTGGGAGTATACACTGCCTAAGACATGTGTGCCTGCTTGAGCAGTGAGGCATGCACGAATGAGAATGAACACGTGTCAGTGAGTCGCCCGATTAGTTGGAATAGTCTCTGCTTTTGCCAATTAAAAAGTCATTCCGTGGCTGGTTGTGCCAGAAATGCTAGGAATGTCGTGTGGCAAGGCTGTTAGTTTATGGCCACCACAATAGTTAGACATTACGTTAGCTACACATACGATACATAATTATGGCTCTGACTTTGTGGCTTGTTGTTAGTAATCTGTGGCTCACGTCAGGTACCTAACTTGCAGCGTGTGATTCATTGTTTCTATGTACTTCGGGATGTCTCCTTCAGAAGTTTGATACAAGAGAAGGAAATGTAGTGTGGAATGTGTCCTGAAACACTGGAAACATGTGTACACATTCTTCCCTCATGTTATATACACATCGACACTAGTACACAATATGTATCTTGACACACTCAGTGTGTAATGGTGATGAGTTTGAAACTAAGTGGGAGTTTACGAGGTGTAATTGGCTAGAGAATGGGAGCAAATTGCCAGGACTTTGTGCATCACTCTGGCCCCACTTGTTTTCCTCAATATCATCCGGTTCTCCATGAGTCTTGCCCCTGTCTAATTAGACTTGCCACAGTATATATCCTCCTACTCATAACTAGGCATTAGTCCTCCCCCTGGTGTTGCTTGGAAGACTGCAGTTCGCTATCTATACATACCTCACAGTCCTCCACATGTATAATGTATGTACACACGATAGCTGCATGTGTATGGAGACTTAGGCTAGCAAATTATAGCAGAGACCCTGCCCAAATTGACAATTTTCCAACGGGCACTACACTACGTATATACAATACATGCAGCTTTCAGTTATAATCTGATCTTATACGTACATACCTTATGCTTACGTGCTATTTAGAAGTCTTTATTTCACTGGTTGATGTTAACCCAAAAGGCCTGGTTTACCCACCCTACTTGGTCATATGAAACTAACCCAAAAACGATCCTCGATCAAGCGATGTATTCGGATAACTATTATTTACGCAGTAGTAAATCTAGACTCACTATAAAGTATTCATAAGTAACAGGAATGTAAGTAATGTCACTGGGAAAGAAATGTGATGGGATTGTTGACTGGTGTTTGTCCATACAAGTGTACATGATCCATTCAACGCATACCATCTGCAGCTCTCGGAAGTTTCACACGTGCCCCGCAAGACCTGACCATTGCAGAAGGGAGCATCGCCTTCTTTGAGTGCTCTGCGGGCGACGCCGTGCCAGCCCCAACCTACACCTGGTTCAAGGAGGGAAACCCTGTCGTTGCGGACAAAACGAGGGTCTACGTGTCAAACGTGACCCACACTCTCCTGATGAGGGATGTGGTGCCGGAGGACGCAGGATCCTACAGCTGCCGTGTGGAGAACAGTGCCGGGGACCTGACCAGCCCTTCAGCCACTCTCACCGTGAGACCTCAACTGGAATTTGAAGGTGACTGTTCCATGTACCACAAGATTCTCTCTTAGTGCACCCTAAAAACTATTGGGGAACAATTGCAATGCAATGCAACGTAATTGGTGAGCATACAGCAAGTGCGAAGTTTAAACAATTATGTGATACGGACAGCACCGTCTACTTATACAACTGATTATTGGAGGGGTTTGACTCTCTATCACCCTTACTGTAGAGCCTCAGGATGCTACGGCATTAGCCATAGACTGTTATACAGGGTGTATAGAGCCGTGCATTGGCCACAGGAAGCTAGAGTACACAATGGTTTGTAGGTTAGCCTGCCATTCACGTAACCACGTAATTCAAAATTCAGTTGTAGCATGCCTAGCTTGGCACTGCCTGTAAACTTGGTTAGCACTGTCACTTTACAACTATGCAACGTGCATCTTTTGCGGTGGAGCAGGCACCCATACATTCTCGGAACCTGCCCACAGTGCCAACACACTACATGGTATACACACTGTGTTTGCCACAGTATATCCTCCTACTCATAACTAGGTATTAGTCCTCCCCCTGGTGTTGCTTGGAAGACTGCAGTTCGCTATCTATACATACCTCACAGTCCTCCACATGTATATGTATGTACACACGATGACTGCACGTGTATGTAGAACACCACATAACCTCTCCCACACCTTCACCTGAACAGCATAATATAGGAAACACAAAGGACTATAGCACACACACCCTTTCGCTTTGTGTATGTGTCCTCCACATGTAAGGGTTGGCAGGCAACACTCTTGGCTTGACTTTGAAACAGTAACAAAATATCTTTGTATGTTGTGTGTGTACCACATATTTTGTGTACTACGTATATACCATGCCCATCCCTAAGTACTATACCATAGTTAATGATACCACATTCACTGTGCATGACCTGTCCATCGCCTGCAGGCTCTACCCCACAGTTCCTGCTCCATCCTCGCAACATCACACTCCTGGAAGGATCCCTCTACTCTATGGAGTGTGTGGCTCTCCACACCTCTCGAGAGTTCTCCTACTTCCTCAAGATGTTCAGACTCTCCACCGCGTTTGACTACCCGGAGTTTGGGGGCGTCCCTGTGCTAACGATAGGCAGTGTGTCGCTCGAGGACAGTGGTAAAATGATGGTCTGCTATGGAGGGGTTCCATTTATGATCTTCAGCCCGTCAGAGCGTGGTCATCTGACTGTACACTGTGAGTCAACAGTACCTCACTGTCCACACATACAGACCTACATCCTGTATGTATCCATCAGTAGCAAGTGATGTTTACACCAGGTCCTACAGCTGATTTTTGTGATACGATTTTCAAGCAGGGGGGACTGGGAAGTAAAGTGGTGTAGTTGCCTGCAAAGCTCAGCTCACTCTCTACAACTTATAGCAGAGGAACATAAGGGTCTTGTACACTGTCGAAATGACTTTTTTATAGGCAAGGAGAGAGAGAGAGAGAGAGCAGAAGGGTCTGTGTAGTGTCTGTGTGGCATTGCCTTGGTTCCAGAACAGTGCAAGAAGCACTGATAAGATTGACCTTCTCACAATTCAAGAGCCTAGCCATGGTTGTGCAAGAATTGATCACTTGCAGTCTGATTGATAAGTTTGTTCACTTTGTGATGGTGCCTTTTGTAAGAGCCAAGGTTGATTTGCAAGGATATAGATTGTCCCACTCACTGTCCACTGTTGGCTGATTAAATGTGATTCCTTCTATTATAGGAGTTGTGGGTTTGGCAGTAGTACTGAGCCTTGCCATAAGGGAAGACTGCCTGGTGGTTGGGGGCCATAACTCAACAACACCATTAGTATCTACTGATATGTATAAGTGTTGCACTTTATTAGTGAGCGATCCCATGAGTATAGTAAACATGAACCAATTCCGAATGGCTGAAAAATAGATAATATGAGGCTCACTAGTCATAACACAAGAGAAAACACACTAATTTCCACAAGCTCATACTCATAGGCATAATATTATAATTGTGTTCCCATGCATCTTAATACTTCCCTATCTCATTGTGTACAGCACATCCACATGTGAACCACCTGGCGACTACAATTGGAAACGGAACTGGTCCACATTCCATTCCGTACACCACCAATCTGGCCGTGGAATGTTCGTTTGGTGGTGTCCCACTTCCATCCCAGAGGTGGTACCGGGACGGGACGGTCATCTCGTCGGAGGGGGGTGTGGAATTGGGGAGTGGGGAGAGGAAGGGGAGTACTGAGCTGGTACTGCTGGAGCCGGTGTCTGGAGTCTACCAGTGCCACGTGGGCAACCAGTATGGCTCAGTCATCAGCACCACTGCCATCTGTGTCCACAGTCAGTCATGGGGTTTGCATGTACTGTGTGTGTGTGCGTGTGTGTGTGCGTGCGTGTGCGTGCGAAGGGGAGGCAAGTTTTTGAGATGCCCGCACCATATGAATGGAACTTCTGATGGCAATTAAGGCAGATTCACTCGCCTTAACTTCGTTCCTAGTCCTCCCCTTGCATAATCCCTGGGAACATGTAGAAACAGCATTAGTTTTTGGTGTGGCACTTCGATTACCTGATATCACTGTTACTACCTATTGTGTATTGTGCTAGGAGACACATGAAAACCATTGCATGCACGTACCATTGAAAAACTGGTGAAGGTATGTTTGGCACTCGTGTTTCACACCAGAACTTTCAAACCAGCAGTTTCGGGTTAGATATTGAATGCACACTGTGGATAAAGACACATTCTCCCTCACCCACAGATGTCCCAGGTCCTACTCCATTCTCGGTCATTGCCGATAGCACCACGAGTCTCTACGTCGCCTGGTCCTCTCCCCAACCTCCCTCCATCCACCCCCTCCTCCTCCGCTACGAGATCCTCACCACTCACACCCTAACCGACCTCACCTTCTCCTCCGGGACTCTCCCCCCCTCCTCGTCTCCCTGGGTGGTGGAGGGGTTAAATGCAAGCAGCGAGTATCGTGTGAGGGTTAAATCGTGGTCTCCTCTGGGCCAGGGAGCAGATGGTCCGGAACAGACAGCCTACACATATGGTCCTGGTGAGCCAACCCTTCCAAGAAATATTCTACATAATATACAAGACCTTGGAGCCGATGGGAATCAAAATTATGCGCTTCGCGGCACTGATGTACTAGTTGCCCCTTATCTGTCATGTTTTGCGGGGAATTGCTGTAACCCTGTAAATTTGTTATGGCTCAGGTGTTGGCCCGGCACACTCAACCTTGTCTCTGCAGGGTAGATACTCTGCATGCACTTGCCCACCCTATGTCTCGGCCACTGAGGCGAGTCTGGTGCAGTGCACCGAGAGTGCTTAAACCGTGAACACAAACATGTATCGCAACTGTTTTTTCCCCTAGCTATCTACTTACAATAACAGGTTTTCAACTGTCAATTTTTTCCCTTCGCAGCTCCTAAAAGCTCTCCACTGGATTTCCTGAACGTCACGGTCTCTCGAACCCACCAGAACGAAGGACTGGTCATCCAGTGGCACCCCACCCTCCCCCCACCACTGGGGACCGTATTCGCCTACTACCAGGTCCAGTATCGGACGGTCGGCGAGAAGGGGGAGGGGCTTACGGAGCAGGTCGATGCCGGGCAGGACTGGGTCTTCATCGACCAGTTGGAAAACGCTCACAGCTATGAGGTGGGCTCCTACAATCTACCGTGTTATTATTAGTTTGTTATGTGGATGGTCTGGGTAGATTCGGCTGAGGGTAAAAGTTCAAGTGCAGCGGTATCCGGCTGAATTTGACCCCACCCCCTGGAGTGTGTGGATGCCAGTTGAGGGAGTGACCACTCCCCCTCCTCTTCCTTCCTCTTCACCCACACCCAGCATTGGACCTTCAGGTGACTCCTCCTCTCCCCACCCCCATCATTAGTAGCCACCATCTTACGTTACGAAGTTAATTGGTGTGCAGTTTAAAACTTTCAGGATCGAGCCTTCCTTTTAACCTTCCTGCATGTGCAATGTTCATGCTGCTTTAGTACATATATAGTGGAAGAGGCCTGGAAACGAGGCTTGATTTTTACTATTGCTATAATATACACACACAGTAACACCTCTATTGCTACGTACATACAGTGACTAGCTGTCCACACACTATGGACTATTGAGTGGCATGTATTATATCACCTAACTGTTTCATCTGTCCTGACTGCAGAGGCAGTGGAGGAGGAGAGCGATAGAGAGAAGGTGCTGCTGGTGGCTGTGTTGGTCCCGGTGCTAAGCGTGGTGCTCCTGGTGGTGCTCCTGGTGCCAGTCACGGTCGGTGGGTGGAGGTTTTGGGCCAAGAGGTGTGCACTCACTCCTAATACTCACTTCTGGTTGCCCCTATAGAAAGTGTTGTAGGTGTACTAGTTCAATGTTACCTACAGAACCTTAGAGTGTCGGCCTACAAGTTATGATTATCAAACAGCCTGGTTTAGTTTACCACTGGTTATTAGTGAATGCCAAGGTTCACACCTCTTGTTGCCCATCTTTGCGTGTGTGTAACTTCAGCCTAGGTCTCATTACACCACCCCATCATTACCAGACATAGCGAGAGGGGATCTGGTAACGAGACTCAATACTATAGTACGGGGGGTGGGAATGTTAGACAAATTGAGCTGTCCAGTTCGGATTAATCCAGACAGTCTGGCCACTAGGTAACTTACCTATGCCTCTTTATGGTCCAGTTTGTGAGAACCAGGGCAGTGATATGGTTAGAATTCAGGATGTGACTCGTTGACGTGCATGTGTTACATACACAGCTAGGCAGACAAGACTGACAAGGTCTCCATACTAACTCAGTATCATGCAGCTCCAAACCAGTCTCGATTAATTATATCAGGGGCTTACTTAACTAGTAGCAATGAAAGCCTAGGCGTCGAACAGTGGGGTCCAAACAACATATCTCCAAAACTAGTACAGGAATCGGGGCTTACCTAATTACAGCATAATACTTCTGCCTTTAATAGTTTACTACACATATGCACTCTATGCAGACGTGCGGCCAGCTACACTCCAAGTAGACTGGAGAGGCAGAGGATAAAGGGTAAACAGGTCCCAATGGGCAAAGATGTGTTCACCTTGGAGCCGAACCTGACGGCAGCCGTCCTGGCAGCAGAGGAGGAGGGAGCCTACTGCACCATGTCAACACTGAGAACCACCATCAGCACCTCGCGACCCTCTTCTCGCAGTGACGACTTGACAACCCCTGACTCTCCCACCATGCACACTAGTAACGCAGAGTAGCTCTATTATAGTCCTGAGTGTGTTTTGTGCCCCTGTTACTATGTGTGTAGCTAGTGTATTTATGGCTTTGATGATTCGATCACAGTTTTCATGGCACACAATTCTTTGAAGTTTATATCATTCATTTCACTTATTATCACCATGTATGTTCTGATTCAGCATTATCTTGAAGAGCTAAGGAAAGGAGATTGTTTTACATGACAAAAGGTGCAGTCTTTGTAAGTATGAGTGAGGGGAAGTGAAAGTAACCTGATTCCAGCAGATAGAAGACTTGTGTGCTGATCGTGTGAGATTCAACAGGTAACATGTGCAAAGATGCAGCAGAATGTGGTGAAAATGAAAGCATCCTAGCTGCCTTGGTCCCAAATACAGTTGCCCTGGTAGTAGCTAGCTAGTTCATTCAATACTGGCAAGTAAATTTCAGACAACCCTAATAGTAAAAGTAGGCGCATGCTCACTTCGCTACGTACACTACACCTACCATCACGTGCGCTTATGCGCGTGCGTAAACCCGGCGATCGCGAAAAGCTGCTGCGACTGAACTAGCGCACTTCACTTACCCTACAGCAATGGAGTGCTCAGTCTGTTATTGCCTATTAATGTTTCTAGTTGCTCCAGTCGCTATGAAGACCATTGATGATGTATGTGCTTATTCCAGCTACAGCTCATACGTTTTCGACCCACATTATTCCGACCTCTACTTGAGGTTTGAAAAAGCTCTTCTAAAAAGTGAGGCCTTGGAGAAATTGAGGGTTGCTTTTGTAAGTGATAGTGATACCCCACTTCCACTGGATGTAAAGATTCGTGTGGTGAATTTAACTGACACCCCTTGTGATGATGAATTCATTTCCACTCCCACCTTCTGCCTTGATAATACAGACGCGTTGTGCTCCCCGCTCCAGTTCACCTTCAAGTCACAGACTCTCAGTAACTTGGAGAATGAGGAAAGCAGACAAGAAATTAATAATTTAATTACTTGGCTTGCTCTTTTGCATGGGAGTGTGCTCTCATTTTGCATGCCTGATAATCATAATCTGCCTGATTCTGAAGACAAAAGATTTGAACTGAAGTTGACAATTGAAAACTGGCCTTGCAATCCGTCACTTTCTTCAACACAGTGTGTTCTTTTAGAACTGTTAAGTTGGGTAAGTTGAATCAAAGCATTGTGTGTCATATTATACATATACTGGTCCACTTCAGATCAAAACATATTCAGAGTATGGAGGAGAGTCACATATTATGACATGGGACCAGAGTCAGAGAGGATCCGTCACAATTGATCACAGATATAATGATGAAAGTGACAGTGAGAATACTCTAAAGCTTTTTTGGTGGTCACTGAGTAACCAAAATTTTTTCCGGCTGGGTCTAGCAGAGTATGTGGTATTGTCTGTCACCCTAGCATTAGTCATAATAAGGTTCTTCCCAGCAGTACACAAACAGATAGTTTCTAGAATAACTACAGCAGAACGTAAGAGCATCTACTGGGGGACTTTTGCCGTTTGTAATTTTTCAGTGTGAGGTTTCTTGCAATGCGCTTTTCTGAGATCAAAACACTTCTCTACCCAAAGTATGTTGTATCAACAGCCTTTGGTGTAGAAATATCTATACATATGTTGATTATATTTGGGGGTCTTATAAGTTCATACAAAAATCGTTGCGGTAATGATGTTCCACTGCCAAAACCTGTAAAATGTATATGTCTTCGTAAACCAAAATATGTCACCATCTCAGCCTTTATGCTTTTTATTTATCATTTAATCATGGATACCATTTCAATTTCGTTCCTACTGCTCACTGAGCAATCAAGAAGCTGTATCATATTTTTGGCCTTTTTGTTTATTTTGATTATGATTTATGTTTTCCTAGTGGTTTCATCCATTTTCTTTTACAAGTATACTTATTTGCTATCTTATAGGAAATATTGCATCAATAGTTGGGGAGTTTGTTGTATACTGACATTGATGTTTGCTGCACTGATGCTAGTGATTGTTATGTACATGTTTGTACTATTCCCCTTGAACCTTCAAGTCAAGGGACTGATTGGGATTATTGCTGGGCTCATTGCCCTCTCTTCTGCCTCCTGGTACATCAAGAACAAGTTGTTGGCTAGAACCCTCAATCCACCCAATGCTCATGCTGGGAATGGAGGAAATGCGAGAGGTGGAGAAGCAGATGATGATCAGAGAATGCTTTTACCATAAATACTTTTTTGACTGAACACCTTTGTTACGTATACATTTTGTAGAAATAGAAAGTTTGTTGAATTGAAAAGAAAACCTGAAACAATAACAAAAACTTGTGTGTTTTCCCCATGGCCTGGATTGCTGGACTGACTGCGATACCACAATAGTTTCGCATGTACTGAACTGGGTTCAGGGTAGTTTGCCATGGGAGGGGAAAATGATCAATCATGACTATTCGAATCATAGTTCCTGTAAATGCGCTCCACAGCTGCAGTCACTGAAGCCTGCCACAGGTGGCCAAGGACATTAGATCGTCAGTGGAAGCTACTACCTTCAAAAGCTCACATACAAAAACAGCAACCACTGTATACACTCATGTATATATCTCAAGCTAGCCCTGCGTTCACAGTGAGGCAGCCCCTTGGAACCAGTTAGCTATATTATAGTTCTCAGACGCAATCCTCACTACACACGCACCGTCCAAACTTTTAGAACTTGCCGTGCATTAACGTCAGTGCTTGCTGCAATAATGTCTGCTACTGATGATTGTCACGTACTATATTATAGCTACATGACCTCCTTCAACCTTCAACCTACAATGTCTGACTTGAGATTGATATTGTCCTTCCTGCTGCCTCCTATATATTTTAAAGCACCCAATCCACCTGGTGTCCATGGTGGGTCTGAGGACAGTGAGGAAGATGGAGAGAATAAGGGAATGGTGATCAGAGAATTTACTTGTATAGAACATGGATTCTGCATGGCACAGTAGCTACATATGATCCACAGATAATTTTGAAGCTGGCCACATGTGGCTATTATTGTCGGAAGCCGGGCGGGACCTTCTGAATCACTCACAGCACTGCGCGCGCACGCGGTACGTACGGAAGTGCTCTTGCGTCCACATCTTTCCTGCGCATGCGTAGACTAGACAGCCCGCATTGCGATGCTCTGCAGAAAAGTGCCAACAACCGAGTGTTTTGAGCAATGAAGCTACTATTACTGCTAAGTATCAGCTTATTTCTGGTGGAGGTCCACTCTCAACTAACCTTTCCTTATGTCTCCTTCAACGGCCAGACTCTGGCCAATCACTCCTATGTGGACCTCACTCTAGTGGGGACGTATTACAGTGTTCAGTGTCATACTGACTTGTACACGTGTTGTACCAGTAGTTATGGGGACCACATTGGAGATTGGTGTTTCCCTGATGGAGATAGACTGCCATTTTCCGTGGGTGACCTTGATATCTATGAGCACCGTGGTAACCGGAGAGTTGACTTACAGCGTAGAAGCAATGCTACTTCACCAGTTGGTATATACCGCTGTGATATTCCGACTACTGCTGTTTATGATGAGAATGATACCTCAGTGAGGGATACCGTCTATGTGGGACTCTATACCAGCAGGGGAGGTACATCTCTTTGCACTTGTTTTCAGTTAGCTACATGGCTGTATGATTGTACCTTACCAGGAGATATATCAATAGCCGAAGACATAACAATGACTGAGGACTCTGACCTCAATGGACCCAATCCTCAATTCACTCTCACCTGTATCTCCACTGGTGGACCTGCTACCACTGTCGCTTGGACCAGAGACTCCACCACTGTCACCCAAGGGACCCAGACTGTGTTGAATGACCCAGTGACTGCACGGTACACCCACACTCTGACTGTGACTACTGCAGGAGAGTACACTTGTACTGTGGCTAATAATAAACCATCCTCTGCTTCAGCCAGGATTAACACAAGTAAATTTTATATTTCTCCCACACGTGTACATAATAAAATGCTTCTCTGAAGGTACTTCTCTTCCCACTAATGTGACAGCAGTCCAGGATGGTCCCACTAGTATCCTAGTGTCTTGGAATCCATCCAGTGATGCCACTGGCTATAGGATCCACTATGACAGTCAGAGTTTGCCTGTTGATGGTGGTAGACGCATTCTAACTAATCTTCAAAACGGAGACACCTATTACATATCCATTGAAGCCATCTCTCAACGGCGCTTGCCAAGTAAAACACCTCTCATGGCTGTGGGCTTAGGTAAGCCTTGCACTTCATAGCATGAACAGCAGGGAGGTGACAATACCCACAAGTCTGAGGAAGATCAATATGTCTTTCATTTTGTCCACAGTCCCAGACCCACCATCTCTCGGTTCACATCCTGCCCGGGCACTACATATATCGACATCAGTGGCACCGTTTCCAGTGACTCAGTGATGACAGGCTATTATGTAATGTGGTACCGAGATACCTCGGTGGGGTGCTCCCATCTGAACAACAAAACTCTCCGCGTGGACGAAGAAACTATTGTTAAAAGGGTCACAAATCTGGAAGAAGGCAATAGATACACGATTGCCGTGAAATCATTCAATTTGGCAGGGGTTAGCCGTGGGAGTAGTAATAATATCACTATCATGACACAAGAATCAGGTGAGAAGTATACTCGCTTATTTTTCTCATCTTTAACCTGTACTCTGCAGCTCCCTCCGGTCCACCTACTTCAGTAAGAAATGGTACTATCACACCAACCAGTATCACTGTCAAGTGGGACGAAGTGCCCTGTCTACACCGTAACGGAAGGATCACTGGTTACATGGTTCATGTAGAGAGTATTGGTCAGAATGATAAGATGTTCAATGTTGGCGATATTAGAGAGACCGCTATCTTGGAGCTGATGCCGTCTACTGAGTATACCGTGCAAGTGGCAGCAGTGAACATTATTGGAAGAGGGCCATTCAGCAATGGCCGTGTTTATTTGACAAACGGTTAGTATGGTAGTACATAATCACTAACTCTCTCAGGCAAAATCAACTGTTTTTGTTAGTTTGCTGACAAATCATCTCTTAAAGTGCTAACTCAGTAAACGCCCCACTTGATATTTGTTTACAGACGGACTGACAATATCAATCAGCTACACCTCAACCACATCTCTGGGCATAGTATGGTCGCTAGAGGAAGGTGCTACGCCGGCTAATTCCACCATCTTCTACTCCAAAACTGACACAGACTGTTTCAATGCCAGTAGTACCATCACAACTAGTGACACAGCATACAATCTGACTGGCTTGGAAGAACACATCAGATACTTTATCACTGTGAATGCCATGCTACCTGATGGAGGAACCAGAGTGGACAGCATTTCAGCTTTTACAATGAGTGCTGGTCTGTGTATCGTACTCTATCATTTTAGTCTATTCATAAGCACTTACAATGCAGCTCCATCTGCTCCTCCAACTTCCGTGGAAGTGTCAGTGGTAAACTCCACAGCAATCACGGTCCAGTGGGGATCAGTGGACTGTAGACATCGTAATGGAGAGATAATAGGCTACAGGGTGAGGTATGGAGAGGTGGGAGGTGGTGAGGGAGACAGGACTGCAGTCCAGATGGTGTCAGGAGACTCCACTGGAGGAAGCACCACCATCTCTGGACTGACCAAAGAGACAGTCTACACTGTGCAAGTGGCAGCAGAGACCAGTGCTGGCACAGGGGTTTACAGTCATCCTCGAGATGTCCACACCCTAGCCTGTATGTGAAATCTAAACCTACTAAATTTGTGCTACATTTTCAAACTTCTACTCAGCTGTGTACCTCAGTCTAAATGGCGACATTATCCCTAATCATGGCTATGTGGATATCGGTGATGTAGGCTCCACTGACGACACTGCTCTACTCTGTCATACTAACCGTCTTCCACTTCCTCACAGTCCTTACTCAGGAGGAGACTGGTTTGGACCGAATTTTATTAGAGTCTCTGATGTTCATACTCCAGGATTTGAGCGAAACAGAGCCCCTATGTTAGTGAGACTGTTGAGAGACTATAGTGATGCAATAGAAGGGATGTATCGCTGTGTGGTACCAGACAGTTCCGACTCTGGGCAAACAGTGTATGTTGGACTATACGATTATGGAGGTGGTGAATGCACAAAATGCCATTTTAATCACATTACCTTCATTTTCTATCTCTTTAGGAGACATAGTAGTGTCTAATATAGTACTGACGGTGGACTCTGACCTCAATGGAGCCAGTCCTCAGTTCACCCTCACCTGTATCTCCGCTGGTGGACCTGCTACCACTGTCACTTGGACCAGAGACTCCACCACTGTCACCCAAGGAACAACTGAGAGTATGCTGAATTACCAAGTAATTCCACAGTACACACACACTCTGACTGTTACCAAAAGACTGGGAGGACTCTACACATGTACTGTAGCTAATAGCAAGCCATCAAAAAGCTCTGCCAGCCTACGTGTTAAAGGTATGTCCCACTGGTCTTCCACCAATACTGTTGGTAATTGTTAACTTGTTGTTGTTGTTGTTGTTAATCTTTTTAGTTGCCTCGGCTCCAGCTAATGTGACAGCAGTCCAGGATGGTCCCACTAGTGTCACAGTGACCTGGATTCCTCCCTCTCCACTGGGAGATACCACTGGCTACAGGATCTCCTTCACTGGAGTAGGCAGCAGCGGTAGTGTGGATGTTCATGATGGCTCAACTAAAGTTTACTTACCAACTAGTCTAGTGACAGATAGCATATCTGTTGTGGGCTTATCACCTCACCTCCCTAGTGATTCTGTTGTGCGCAAAGTCACACTGTGTAAGCAATTGTCTTCTATGTAGAATGCCTTGTGTTATGTACCCTTAATAATAGATCGACCACTAAAAGTTAGTGTGAGCTTCATAACAGCCACCTCCATCTCCCTCTCCTGGAGTGTGTCCAGTGGGAGGGTGGCCAGTTGGGAGGTGGTCTGGAACAGAGGCACTGAGAGCACCAGTGGTCCTCTGTCTGGCACTACCTACACCATCCTCCAGTTGGACCCCTCCACTATCTACACACTCACTGTCAGACCTATTACTACTACTGATGTTGGTGGAATCACTCACAGTCTCCCTCTCATAGTTTCCACTACTGGTATAACCTATATACCATGTGTATAGCCTTAGAGAATGATCTTCCCTCCAGCTATAGCTGATGCTTGCCAGAAAGAGGGCAACACCAACAACGTGATAGGCATTACTGGAGCATCAGCGGTGTCTGTGGTGGTGGTAATAATCGTTGCCCTCATAATCAGAGTGTTGATAGTCTTGGTATCAAGACAATGTGGGCGGTGCTCAAAAGAAACTGCTCTGTATGTATGGTTGTTTGGTAGCTTGCTATGCTCAAGTTGTAACTCCACCAACAGGGACCCCAGGACTAGCAAGAACGAGGCCTACGGTACAGTGAAGAACACAGGAGAATCAGATGGACTCTATGAGACAATACCTCTGCAAACTCCTCCTCCTCCTCCTCCTCCTCCTCCTCTCCCCCAACCTGCCCCTGGAGACTAATTTTTTCCTGATTACCGTGCAATTAGTTAAGGACTTTCATAGAATTCTCTTTAATTCTCTTTAGAGCTGCTTATTAGTGCTTAATGAAATCAATGAAATCAATGAAAAATCAACCAAGCCGAGTTTTTCCATTTTTGCCGCCCTTTTAGGTATCCCCATAAAAGTACGACTTCACTCAGTTTCTACAATTATTATATATAATATATAGCCTTGTTATAATACACATGATAATAATTACTACAGCATTAGAATATTTGTACTCGGTCATTGTCGCAGTCACATACATATATATGCCCATTGAGGCAGGAGGTGATGCCGTATGGACTATCAAAGTACCCATCTCCCAGGCCATAGCTGCCAAATGAAGTCACAAACTGACCATTGGTCTCATACACCACAATCCAATGACTGCTAGAATCGGACACATACACGTACTTGTCAGCAACATGAAGACCTGAGGGTGCACGGAGTTTAACTCCTTCCTGACCAATTATACGTATAGCTCTGCCAATGCCGTCGAAAACTTGCACTCTCTTATTTCCTAACTCTGATACGTACATATTTCCGGTGGCATCAAATTGAACATCAAGTGGTGCGTTGAACTGACGTGTTTGTTTGCCGTAAGAACCGATGGAGCGAACAAAGCTAATATCCACGTCAAATACTTGAATACGATGGTTATTTCTGTCACACACGTAAGCGTGGCTATTATAGACTGTTACGCCACGTGGATCATCAAACTCCCCTTCCTTATTTCCCTTTCGACCGATGCATTTGATCAGCTCGCCGCTGCTAGTAAACTTTTGGAGCTTGTGCTCGCTACTCACGTAAATGTTGTCGGCATCATCGAGTGCTATGCCCGCAGGGGCTATCATATCGTCTGGCCTTTCACCATGTGATCCGAATGTTGTAATAGGCTTTCCTCGGCTGTCAAAGATGGACAGTCTGTGTGCACTACACTCACTGACAATCATCTCGTCTCGGCTGTTGAAAGCAATGCCGCATGGTCCACTCAAGTTATTCACAACTGTCACTGGACGCTCTAGCTGCGTAGGGTCGATATATGCAGTCAATGTAAAGGGGCTGCCTTTGATTTCTCTGTCGTTGATACAAACGTGAAGTTTGTGTTGGCCTTGACTAACAGCCGTGTATAGCACCTTATACTGGGAAGGAGATATCGTAGTTACTGATAAGCACTTTCCCGCAGGTAACTGTTTTAGCTTCAATCGCTTTGCACCAGTTGCAGGAGTTGCAGGTCGCACGGCATATTTTACCTTCGGCAGGTGTTCAAGCTCGGCCGTGATGCTCAGCTGTGATGTTGAGTATGGCTTGCCTCCAGAGTCAGTTAATTCGACTAGGACGTGTGTTGGGTTGTTGACTGTAGCTGCTGATAGTCCAGGCCCACTGACTTTGCACGCGTATGAGTCAAAATACTTTGAAAGGGGAAAGAGAGGGAAGAGATAAGGTTTGCAAGGGCTGAGATCACTGTATATTATTAGCTATACCTTTGCTAGTTGGAGTCTTAAGTCAGCTACTAATGCCTCACTGAACTGCAAATGTTTATCCTGCACAGCACATAGAGTTTGTTATTGTATTCACACTGAAGTTCATCTTGTTTTTATATTCACCTTTTGCCTCAATTTTTGCCGAGCTTCAGCCAGCTCTCTCTCTTTGACCTGCAATAACTCAGTCTCCTGCAATCAAGACAACCATAAGTCACTCAGGTAAAGGACCCATCAACACAACACTAACTTGCTGTTTCAGCTCCTGAATCTGCTGCTGCTTTCTGCTAATAACCTCTTCTGCCCTAGTCACCTCTGCTTTAAGGAACTGTTTAACTTTCTCCTGCTCCTTCTGGCTGGATTGAAACTTTTCTTCCTGCATTAATTTTGGAGTCACTGTCAATTGGTATAGGCACTTAGATAGATGTGAACCAAGCCTATACGCTAGTATTTTGGGGCTACTTAATCCGTTAATTTGCAGTTCTTTCAGTGTATTTCATCACTAATGCCACCCTTCATGCCTTGCATAGCACATGTGGTCAAAATACACTCAGTCATTTGGAGTGTAGCACCCAGCAAAACTGAATCACTGAAGTGCAGGACCAAAGTGGCCATTCACTGAATGGCCACTTTGGTCCCCTCATCGGACAATGTGCTTCTATGCCAGCAGCAGAATGCTGAGCATTGTGATTATAATAACCTTCTCTCTGAGTTGCTGCTGAGCCTCAGCCAGTGCCTGCACAACCTCCTGTTCAAAACTCTGCATGCACACAAGCAACGATGTTGGAATTCGAACCAATACAACCGGAGGTATATAGCTACTAGGCTATACTTACTTGGTTCTTGGATAGCAGTTCTTGGATTTGGGACTCAAGATTTGCATTCTGTATCACTAGACCTTGAAGAATGCGCTCCAAATTCTGAGTATAAGAAATCACGTAGTGGGATGCAGCTAATAAGACGAGTGTCTTTACCTGGGTCCCGTTCGACTGGTTCTGAGTAGCACACTGCATTAGTTGGCGTTTTTTAGACTCGCTTTCTTCGTCATCTCTGATGCAACCTTTTGCCTCCTCCAGTAGGTGCAGGAGCACGCGAGCACTTGGGCGTTTGAGAGGGTCGTTGTGAAGACATTGCTGGATCAGACGAATGAGTGGGTGCTCCCGGCCACCGTCTAGCAACCTTTCTTTCACGTCTTGTACGTACTCACTGCGTCGTTCCAGTTCGGTACGGGCTGTTAGGGCCCCGCTCCTCGTATCAAAATACGTGGGCTCTAGAAGATCGCATGGAAACCTTTCGCTTAGTGTGAAAATGGTGATAACTCCAAAAGAGAACACGTCGATGCTGGCGTCGTATTTGGACTTCTCAGCCTTAGCCGGTGCAAAGGCCTCTGGAGGCATGTAGACTAAGGTTCCAGGCCCCATCGTCATAGTGGCTGCAGCTTTGGCACGCGGTGCAATACGAGCCACGCCCAGGTCTGCAATCTTGGCCACCATCTCCGAGTTGATGAGAACGTTTCTGGCGGACAAGTCTCGGTGGATGATGGGTGGCCATCGCTCGTGTAGGTAGGCCAGTCCACACGCTACGTTGCGCAGTATGGAGCACTTGATAGCCGTAGAGAAATGAACGGGCTCAGGTGGTAACTTCGACTGCGTTAGCAATCCGTGTAGGTCCGTAATCATCCGTTCCATCACAAGCGAGGGAAGTCGCGAGTCACGAAAGAAGGCGATGCCGAAAAACTGGACGATGTTCGGGTGTCGAATGTTGCTCATCAGCTCGCATTCTCTGACGAAGTC
This sequence comes from Geodia barretti, assembly GCA_030341885.1. Lineage (NCBI taxonomy): Eukaryota > Metazoa > Porifera > Demospongiae > Tetractinellida > Geodiidae > Geodia > Geodia barretti. The sequence goes on from CASHTH010001958.1 coordinate 36,870, forward strand.
CGCCGTTACTTTGGATTCGGCGGTTTTCAGGGTCGCTTTGCTGCAAGATGCCGAAGATGGTTTTCGCAGCCGCACCTACAGGAACGGCCACCTCCTCAACTGCGCCATAGGCTCCGCTGCCGATTGTTACGCCAGTAAGCTGGACGTCGGAGAGAACGAACGGCTTGAGGGCGGGGTAGTCGTGAAGAAACTTATCAGCCATAGCCTTCAAATCTAAGGGGCGTAGAACTATTCACTTCACCTATGAATAGCGTTGCAATTACTGGCCATGAACTGGCAAATTACAGTTATCGTTCAATGCTTGGAGTTAATGCACTGACCGCCTATAGACTCTTAGTCAAAGGACAGTCATTAATGTTACACAACCCACCATGAAAAGTAGTATGAAAGTTCATTATAATAATGCCTTTGTTTATGTGCAGGGACATGACAAAACACTGGAGAAAAGGCAGCCTTCATAATTCTACCTAGACAGCCTCTTCCAGTGTCAGTAGCTAAACGAATACATAGTTACAAAAATAAATGCATTCTGCTGTCTGGTGTGCAATCTCTCTTTGTTACACTGTCTGAGTGGTAGTGGGGGTTTCCTGCTATATGGTGGATGATGGGGAGGCCTCGAAAGACACCTCCTCATAGACACTGTCTGACTCTTCAACCCGTTCCACTGCATTATAAGCCTCGTTTCTGGAATATTCATAACTAATTGACAACCACAAGCATCAAAATGTACGGATAAACTTACAAAACAGTTTCATTCGAGTTTGAAGTGATAGGGGCTGAAGTGGGTGACTTTCTGTATAGAGGTTTTTTTGCTAGATAGATATACACTAAGAGTGACACACATTATACCTATCATGTGTCGAATTTTTTCCATATTTTCGTGGCAGCATAATCATAGCCACTTTGACGATCACAGCAGCAGTGATCACTAATGCCACAGACACTACAACTCCACCAATAACAGCCCCTGTGTTGTCAGCTTTGGGACACGTGCAACTTAATGCATCTTCCCCACCGGCATAAGTGGCTGCTGAAAAAAATACATTCTCTTGATGCTATTGTCATGTAGCTATATAAAAGAGGTTGTGTGATTCTAACCTCTTGTTTTATAAACACGTCCGTCACTGTACGATCCAATGCCTGCACTGTTCAATGCCGCCACTTGTATATTGTACTCAGTGGAAGGTGCCAGTCCAGAGATATTAGTCTCTCTGAGGTCACCAGCGACCTCAACTAGCCTGTTAGCTCTCCCATTCCCCACGAGAACTGTGTAACCTGTGATCTCTCCATTACGGTGTAGACAGGGCACTTCCTCCCACCGGAGGCTAATACTGGTGGCAGTGATAGCTGAACCCATGACAGAAGTGGGTGACCCAGTGGGAGCTGGGGAGAATAACCAATTTTCAAAGTGTTAGACAAATTAATATAAACGGGGAAGTTTTCTCACCTGCCTCCTTAGTTACTGCTGTAAAAGTTTCACTGACTTTGCTGCTGCCAACCACGTTGATGGATGTCACAGACATTTTGTATGCAATGCCTTCTTCCAGTCCATCTATTACAGTTACGCTATTCGCGTCGGTGTGAAAAGCGGTAGTAGCCCTCATTTGTATCAGAGCATGCCACCGGGAGATCTCCCTGCCAGTGAAGGACGTGACTTATGACTGCTGCGTCACTTGGGTCGATGCAGCTCAGAGTCACGGAGGTGGCTGTAGTTGACACAACCCTCACTATCGGTGTTTCTGGACCTATAGAAAAACAAACACTTGAGGTTGAAGTCCTGGTGTGGTGCATCACACACTAACAAAATGAGACCAGTGACTTTGTGGCTATATGATTGTTGAGACTGTAACTTTAGAAGAACTTTAGGTGAAAGTCCTAGTTTAAAAACACATCCCCTGCCACTCATGCATGCATGTGTGGCTTATGGGTATACAAAAATGTTGTGTCTGGAGCTGTGGAAACACACAATTCAAAGTCCTGGTTTAATCACATAAGGCTTGGCAGAAATTAATATCAGCGGCTATGTGCATGGCTTTCACTTAGTGACATATTAGGTTGACAACAAGCTAGAATCCATGCATCCTGTGCGTGTGAAATTGTGTGTGTACATCGTGGGCCTCAAGCAAACAAAACCATTCAGCAACACTGAACCTTTTCCCACGGAAAGACGAGCTTCAACTCTGCAATCTAGGTAGAACACTCTTACCCACTGAGCTGAGCTACCAGGGACACTCAGTGGGCAGGGGCTCAAATCTAATACAGCAAAGGCAAAACCTCCTATGGAACAGTTAATTCTCACTTAGTATGCAGGAGCAGACCGGGATAATTAATCCACCAATCGCTAAACTCCAAACTAAGTAGCTATGCATGATGTTAGTTAATTCCCATGCACGAGAAATTTAGTCATAGTGGGCTATAGCGGAATCTTAATTTTCTAATGTGCTGGAAAAGAGTTTCCCTGTATATTTTATAGGTAGCTATACCTCTGAGAGTGACGCTAGCTGAAGCAGTAGATGGCTTATTGTTAGACACAGTACAAGTGTAATCTCCTTCAATAGACACAGTCAGAGTGTGTGTGTACTGTGCAGTCACTGGGTCATCCAACACAGTCACAGTTCCTTGGGTGACAGTGGTGGAGTCTCTGGTCCAAGTGACAGTGGTAGCAGGTCCACCAGTGGAGATACAGGTGAGAGTGATAAGAGGATTAGTTCCACTCAAGACAGAGCTAACAGTAAGCGCCAGATCACCTAATATTTGCACATCTCCTGGCAAAGTGAACAGTAATGACAGTGCTGAGAAATTCACTTTATAAAACTTAATCTACCTTCATTAGGTGGATATAGTCCCACATAGACAGGGTCTCCGGTTGGAAAATGACGAGAAGCGATAGTCTGAATATCACAGCGATATAATCCAGTTGGTGAGAGTACTGGCACCATTTCGACGACGTAGTTCAACTTTTTGAACTGCACCAACCTCATAAATGAATGTACCGTATTCCACCCTGCTACCATTAGGGAAGAACCAGCTTCCTCGATACTCTCCTTGGTCAGAGGTGCAGCATGAGTAGAGGTCAGTGTGACAGTGAAGAGAACCGCTGGCATTATCCTGCACTCGACCAAGGTCCACAAATGAATGGTTGGCCAGAAGAGTTCCATGGAAGTGAGGGTAAGGAACAGTTGCAGAGTGGAGTCCCGGAAAGCAACAGAGGATCAGCACCAACTGCAGAGCTGCAGTCTCCATTTCGCTGTTACAGGTATAATGTATACACTATCGGCTAGTTTCTCGGTGTCGTGAATTTATAAAGAGCGCGCTGGTTGGCGCGCGCATTCTGCTCGCGCGCGCGCATCGACCTCATGCGCGACGACTTTGCATTGGGTACCGGGTGTGCATGTGATGTGTACCGCCGCTCGCTTGCGCGCGAAATTTGAATAGGCACTAAAGCAAATGAGATCAACCTGGCAATAGAAAGTGATCGGTAGTACTTGCACAAAATAAACAAGACATACAATGCTACGTTCAGGTGTTACAGCATTAAAAACTCTACATAAGGGTCCACTTTGTTGAATCCTTCCCCGAAGTTGGTTCTTCATAATCTGCTGCCACTACCCCACCACTAATAAGGCCTCCACTTCCAGTAATTCGCTTGCCTCGACCCTTATTCTCCAAGTACATGTTGCCATGTCGTCCTCCCGCATCACGTTCCCTGGTTTTCCCTCACACTACCAGCACTAGCCACACCCCTGGCTCTGCGCCCTCGCCCTCCTCCTCCTCCACCACTCATAAACGTGTCAGCTCTACCCACGCTTCTTGCAGGAGAACCAGCAGCTGCAGTGGTGCTAGTGGCAGTCTTATGACTGAGAGACGTGGACCTCCTCTTGGGTGTGGGTGTGTAGTCTGGGTCCTCGTAGATCCCGCTCGATCTGTTCTCAAATATTTCACTGTTGTCTGGAGGGGGTAGCAATTTCTCCTTCGTATGTTGCGGAGACAGTACTGGCTTTAGATAATCGCTTGGAGCTGCGGGGCTAGTCATTGCACGGCTCCTCATATTAAGAGGCAATACAGCAGCGTATCCATCAGAGTCGACTTCAGGTAGGGGCGGTAGAGGGTCATCTAGTTTGGTGTTTGCTACAACAGGGTTTGAGTAAAGAGGATTGTCTTTGAGAGGGTCGGCAGCAGGTTTCTCTGACTGCTGCTTGCCAAATAAATGACGTATACTGTTCGTTGTATATCAACTCGCTGTCCACACTGGTTGTACTTCTTCGATGTGATTGCAGGAGTTCTGTGCTTCCTTTCTCTGGGGTAACATGCCTAACAAGGAAAGAAGAGAATATCGCGTAACGAATGACGCTCTAGTGGGACACAGAGCTTCGAGCCAGATAGAGGCAATAAAACATACTAATAGACACTCTACATTTGACTCTGTTATACCTGGAGTGCCCCCGAACGTTCACTTTAATCAGGCGATGTCTCCTCCAGCATGTGATGATGACCACCACTGATACTATCAGTCCAGCTACCACCAGTAGACCAGCCGCACTAACACCCACAACTGCCTCTATACCAAGAGACAACACGCTGAAGTTACTAGAGTCTCCTACAGCCCTCGGCGGAGCACATTCAGGGCTCAACAACTCCTCAATCACAACTTCCTCCTGCACTCGCTCTCCAACTTGAAGTGGACGTTTTGCAGTAGAATTGTCTGCCCCGTGGCCACCCAGTCTGCCACGTGACTGGCTAGAACTAAGCTGCTCGCTGCAGCAGTTCCCCTCAGGATTGCTCTGAATGTCACACTGTCTGAAACAGAACCGAAACACTGAAATTGCCCCTCCAATACACTGTTGCTGGTAAAGGAGCAGTCGCATCTCTTGTTGATATTGTCGACTATGGCAGATGTAAGATCATCACGTTTAGCATCCTCATCCTGGGCCTACGTTGAGAGTTTGTAAAACACAAAAAGTGCAAGAGAGACTATGCCATACCTTCCATGACACACAGTCCCCTACACCTAAAACCTTCACTTGAATGAGAACACCTGCAATGCGTGGAAAAGAGTGCATGACATCACACCAACAAAAGTATGACATTGTCTATCCAGGGTTTCTTACTGTCATCTTCTGTTGTGACACTATGTAAGCTGGTGGCCCCCTTCCAGCACTGTTAGTTGCTCTAAGTGAGCAGTTGTAGGAGGTCAAAGGTGAGAACCCACCCACAGTGAGTCCGATGGCTTCGGTCACGGGAGAAAGAGGAGTGAGAGGGTTCGGAGTACAAGTGATGATGTACTTGACAATGACGCCGTTCTGGAGGTGCGGTTCAGGTGGTTGCCATGAAAACGAGATGTTTCTCGCCCCAACTGGCTCTGCACTAAAGCCAACTGGTGAACCACTGGGAGCTGCAATATCACGAGCAGGAAAAAGGTGAGGGAATAAACCATTTTGTCTATGGTTTTCTTTTACTTACTGTGTGTTCTTCACAAATACCTGATTCAAGGGTAGTGGCATTGACAGTGGCAGGAGGCGGTGTGTTAGACACAGTGAGAGCTGTGAGTGTGCACGTGTAGGGGACTCCAGGACTGAGGGAGAGCACTGTGCCAGTCTGATCTGTGGTGTTCACTGGAGGTGGATGGCTGACACCTGTCACCTCAGTAGAACACTCCAACCGGTAGCTAACTATTTCTCCAGGGGTCATAGGGAGCCCCCAGCTAAACGAGAGATTGGTTGGCATGTTTGACTCCACAATAAAATCTACTGGAGGTCCTGTAGTAATAGAGCAGTTAGTCAAAGGCATTGTGATTACAGTGGCAATTCTCTTACCTACAATGACAAGAGACAGATTTCTCGTGGCAGACTGTGTGGAGACAAACTCCCCAGAGCCCTCCCCTGAGGTCTCTGCAGTACAGACATACACACTATCCAGCTCCGGACTCACAGCAGAGAGAGTCAGCCTCGAGATGAATTCATGTGGAGTCGTCTCAACAATTTGAGAGACCAAAAGTCTAGAGTCACTGGAGTTTACAACGGTGGACATGTCTGCGGTGGTCCAGTTTATGGTGACTGAGAATGTCAGAGAGTTTGGCTGTGGAATGGATGCATTGCAGGTCAGGAAGACCCCTGATTCTACCACGATATCTCCCTCTGGATCTTGTGTGATCTCTATTTCTGGAACTGGGGCTGAGCACAAAGTTAAAGCACTTAGATATTAGTAGCACAGGGGAACTATACAGAGGCACAAAGTAGTAGCTAACCTTGGACCACGAGTGTGAAGTTTCTAGTGGTTGTCACAGATGCTATGGTTGTGTTTGGAAATGACAGTTTGGCAGAGCATGTGTACAAGCCTCCGTGTCCCTCCAAAGTCGGGTCGAAGTGAAGCAGATGCCAGAGCGTGTTCCCTTCTCCTTCCACCCACTCCACAGTGGTATTAGCTGGGTCTGGTAGCTCCACCCACTCAACGATTGGTGGGTAGAGCAATCCAGGGATCGTGGTGACACTGCATACCAGGGACCCATCGGTACCCAAAACAGCTGCTGACTGCTCCAGGGAAATAGTTACCAGAGGCTCTGGGGTGTCTGGAGTGACCAAGATAGAGAGATCAAAACACAATAGCATTTTAGCAACTCAGATGAAGATCAAAACACAATAGCATTTTAGCAACTCAGATGAAGATTTTAGCAACTCAGATGAAGATTATTAGACAGTGTACGTCTACACAGAAAATGCATGCGGTATTGAGTTTGCTTGGTGCAAGGATGCTTAGTGTTTTCATACCTAGAGGGACAAGTGAATATACAGCCTCTGCTGTTGCCCTGGTGATGTGCTCATTTGAAGATTGAGCCATTACGTTGCAGACATACTCATTTGCGTCTTCACTGGTGAGAGGACTGAACACAAGGCCTGACTGATAGATATTGCCACCCAGCTCATTCGCCAAAGTAAAGTTGTCGGAACCGGGTGCAATAGATGTAGTAACCTCAATAGCAGTATTCACTGCAGCATCCAGCCGGACCGTGCAGTAGAGACTAGTTACTGCTCCAATGTAAGTCTCAGTCGATACTGGAGCCAAGACCACCCGTGGAGCTGGAACTACAGAAATACAAGACATGGAACACGCAACCTCTATAGAGTGTCTTTTAGTCTTACTTGATACATTGACAGGGATAATCTGTGTGGCAGAGTACAGCTCAGCATCATCCAGCCCAGCCTCGGAGATGTTGTAGGTGGAGACGCAAGTGTAGATCCCAGCATGTGACGTCAGGAGTGGATCCAGCAGGGCTGAAACACTCACAATACCCTCTCCTGAAGACGTTGCGAGTCCTTCCTCTAGCTGTACATTGAGAGGGTCTAATATCGCGACTGATGGTGGTAGGACGAGGTCCTGGATGAACTGAGAGACGCACACTAACTCCAGTGGCTCTCCGGCAACCCCAGAACCATTGACAGACACTGTTAGGTTCGGCAGTGGGGGAGCTAAGGAATAGAAGAAGGCATTGAACGATTGAGGCACTCAAATGCATGTGCTGCCCTACCTGTTACGTTAACAGTGTATGTGTCTTCTCCAGGGCTGCTGGGAGTCACAAAGGACCAGCTGGGGTCTGGTGTGAAGACTGCGCAGCATACATAGTCCCCAGTGTCTGATAGACTGAGAGGGGAGAAAGTCAGAGTGGACCTGAACCCCCCTTCGCCGGGCACTGCCTCAGTCTGTGACACAGAGACCCTGGCGTCTGATACGACAGGGTCCCCCTCACTGTTCCTCCATACAATCACAACCTCTGCCCCCATCATCATTCCAACGTATGATTCATTGGAGTCAACACCACACACCAGTCTATACTCTACACCAGCATGCGGGGTGGTGCTACCATCACTGACAGGGGCTACCATTGCATCTGGCTCAGAAACTGTTGGAATAATCATACAGGGGAGCTCAGAAAATGAAATGAGTAAGAGACATGAGTAGACTCACGTGCTACTGTGATGACCGTGTAAGCCTCAGAAGTATTTTGGACTCCGGGAGCATTGATTGTGGCTCTGCAGGTATACTGGCCACCATCTGATGCTGTGAGTGACTGAATCTCGACCTGCGCTGTTGTTACTGCTCCATCAGTTGTTGGACCACTCATTAATATCCTTCCTCCTGTTATTATTGGGTCACCAGATGAACCAAGGAATTCAATGTCTGGTACTGTTGTGAGAACGCTCCCTATTGTCACTGAGCAGGTAATAGTCAGGGGCTGCCCCACCACACTGTCATTAGAACTTGCTGTTATCTCCACTACTGGTTGTGGGAAATCTGTATAAAACACATTTTAAGTTCATAAGCCATTCAACCCACTGTAATTCGACATTATTTTCACTGTGCCTTACCTTGTAATGTGACAAAGGTTTGTATGGTGACAGAATTGTCTGTCAAGCACGACAGCAGTGTCAGAGAATCAACACTGAATACTTGTGCTGCTAGGAACACGGCCAGAACTCCCTCAGCAAAACTTGTCCCAATAGAACTACTGACAGACTGGTTATTGATGATCCACACCAGTACGGAGTCTGGCTCAGGGCATTGGAAACACACTGTTCCCCTGGTGCCAACTTCAGTCACGTTTGAAGTAATGTTATGGAGCTCCTCACAATCACCCACACTAAAATTACCTAGCAAATGTATAAATTCCAATGCGTAAAAGAAGTTGGAGGAACGCATAAATCAATAATGGGGAAAAACAACTTGGAGAAGGAGTTGTATATGTACCAGTGAAAGAGATGGCGGCATGTTCACTGTCAACATCCCCATTGGCTCTGCAGTGGTACTGACCGTACTGCACTGTACTGAGACCACTCAGCTCCAGAGTACTAACAACAGTTGTTGAGTTGACCGTCACCTCGTCAATGGTGATACTGTCTGTTTCCCCAATGACTGTATCGTAGTGCAACCACTGGACGGTGGTCGGAGGTGGGTAGCCCTCAGCTATACACTGGAGACTCACATTACTTCCTACTTCTGCCGTGACTGGCGCTGGTGACTCCTCAAACACCGCAGCAACTGAAAAATAATTCACATAACAAATATCACTGACTTCTCCATATGCAGGTTAATACAAATAGAGCCATTACTCTAACTTAATCAATAGTAAACCACGTTCATTACCATTAATGATTGCATCGGTACTGTCATTGCCAGCCTCATTCCTCACAGAGCATCTGTACACTCCTCCATTTCGACCACTGGACACACTGACATTCAGAGAGGCTTCCAACGAGATTGGGAGTGTTGGAAGGTGGCTGGATCCATGAGACAGTGTTCCCTGGTCCTCCCAGACTGCTGCATGTCAGTGTCACCGTGTCGCCTCGCTCAGTAGAGGCCACTGGTGGCTGGACACTTAACCCTCCTTGAGGAGATACTAGAGTGTATGTTAAAGTGAAGCACCTGAACACCTGCTTAATATGAACTGTATTGGTAGCTTCCCACTAGCACATTTTTTATAATGCTCTGCAGTTTATAGTACTGTCAATCTTCTTAGATCCTTGTGTATCAAGCTATCAGTGGTGATTGTAGGGTTGACTCACCAATGATCTCAGCAAGTTGGGACGTAATGTTTCCATATGGGGTTGACACGATGCACTGGTATTTGTCTCCTGCTGCTGCAAACAAGATCTGATCCAGCTCGAGGGTCTTACCAACAGCCACTGTCATTAATTTGTCCCCCACCAGTATCCAATAGTGGGGACTGGCCTGGAAAAACTGTGCTTCACACGTCAAAACAGCCAAACTTCCGTTTGTTGCCAGCACCACCGAATGGCTGACATTGACTGAGTCTCCTACACAATAATCCAGAGGGTAAATATTTCACATAGTAAACTTGAAAACCTGTGGACTGACCTATACAAGTGGTGTTCCCATCCCCTACATATCCTTGAGTACAGACACACTGGTAGGAGGAACTATCATTGATGACTCCTCCCACCGATACACACTCGGCATTCTCGTCACAACCATACCCACGGAACAGTACACACAAGTTTGCATCGGGAGCTGTGGAAACAACACAAATGCCATATTATGCTTGCTATAGAAAAGAGTGGTGGCTAGTAGGACGCACGAGGTGGACAGGAGAGGAGAATATCGAGGCAGCAGTTTCCAAGACTGTAGCACTCCTCACTGCAATCACAGTCACCTTCAGTACCAGCCAGGTCCAGAATACATCCACTGTCCCCCGATCCAGAGTCAACACAACATCCATTAGTATAGCCTAAGCCCACACAGCCTGTCCCTGTTAAGTAGTAGAGAAATGCAGACTATGATAATTATTGAATGCACTTGGCCATTGAGACAAACCTAAGGTCACATTCACTGGACCAACCAATCCACTCGGCAGATGGGTCGACTCTGTGATGATTGAAATGCTGTAGGTGGACCCCGTCATTAGTCCTTGACGAGTTAGTGAACGCTCGGTCAAACCAGCGCTGAAAGTGTCGTTGGACTCTGAGGTTTCGTACATCACAGTGAATCCACTTGCAGTGGGTGCAGGAGATGAGGGGATGTCCCAGGTAATAATGATACTGGTTCCACTAATATCTTCCTGTACTGCTGTTAGATTGATAGCCTCTGTACCCACTGAATAGACCAGAGTACAGATCAATTCATATAGTCTTAGGTGATGTCCTTACCTTCAACTTGAATGCTGCCAACGATTGAGGTCCTCGCATGGGAGACTGTGCAGGTGTAATCTCCTCCATTTCTCCCTGTCACCACGAGGACATTGTCATACTCAGCGTCCACAGCATCAACCACAATCTGGCTCGAGGAGTGGCTAGCGTCATCTCCTATCGCCACTCCGTCTCTCTCCCACGTAACATTGGTAGCTGGTCCACCCTTGGTGGTACATGTCAGTGAGAATCGAGGTGGGTCTTCCGTTACTTCCGTTTCCAATGCAAACAACACTGCAACTGAAGTATATGCACCTGCCAGGAGCATGTATAGTTTATTACTGGCAAACTGTGGATCTAAGATAGTTATCATGCTGGTGGTGTATATAGCTACCCCCAAAACACTGGAAGGACATGTTGTAGGTGTACCTGAAGTGAGTCCACTAGTGTAGAGTCCAACATAAAACCTCTGCAGCACCCCAGAGGAGTCAGGAACATCGCACCAGTAGAGGGCAGAGGTCCCGCCGGTGATTCTGTTGAGACGGACAAACCCAGGACCTCGAGTGAGGTAGAGAGTGGAGGCTCCATCTGCCCCCTCGTGGAGTGAGTCTCCAGTGGGGGAGAACCAGCCACCGGAGTCTTGGTCACTGCAGCAGTCAGCACTATCAGAGGTACAAATTATTCCATCCTCTCCTACTCCCACATCTCCCCTCACTACCAGAGAATTGTTGGCCAGCAGTAGGGCACCTTTGTATACCAGGTTCGTCCCTGCATGCATTGACAGGAATAAGGACAGGTTAACTCTACAAGCGTTTGGTTATAGAGCCTAGCTATAGAGCATGGATATACACTCTGTGAATAAAAATGGGAAGACAGCAACTGACATGGATCCAGACACAGCCTAATCGACATGAGGATATGTATTAAATATGCTCAAATGCATGTGAATTCTGTTGGTGAACCATTGGGTGTAAAACGCAATAAGCGTATGGTTGTTACCTTACCTGATTCATAGATCACATCACTCATGATGTTTGCCCAGTATGTTGGCATGTCTTGTACCACTGCATATCTGTAGTTGGGAGACATTACAAGCCCATGCAGTAGCTATCAGTTAGTGAAACGTTTGTATTGTTTATACTTTACCTGAATCTGATTGGTCCAGATCCGAGAGATGGTGCTGTCCAAGTCCCAGTGATGGACATATTGTGTGAGTTGCTGGAGTGTGTCAGGCCAGCCTAGTAATCAACAAGGGAAAACACGGTGCTGCCTTCATACCATCCACCTGTACCTCACACAGTCTCTGACAGTACCATACACGCAGTGTACGCAGTGCACATGCATGAGTAGGAGTGTGTCGGCACGCTGCTTGCAGTATATATTGTTACTTGTTAACCCATCTGCACTATTGTGATTAGTAGACTGGTCATGGGCAATGGTGCATAACCCCATAGCGTGCTCGGTAGTACAGTTCACGGGACAGTTTAAAGCTAGCCAACGCATCCAATGTGTTTTGGTTGCTGCTCACAGCAGGAGGAGAGCAGCTACTGAGCTGGGAGCCAGAGACTGGGTTAGAGAACGTCCCGGTAAGGGTTGCATCATCCGCCGTCAATCTCGCTTGGAGCAGAAACCCTCGAAATGTTGTACCACCACCAGACAGAGTCACTGCGTATGAAGAGTCTCTGCATGTATGACAGCTCACATTGAATGCTAAGTTCTTACACTGATATGTTTGTCCAGGTTCATAGTAGTATATAGTTATACCGTCATCGTACAAGTCAAAGATTGACAGATCGAGTGTATAAGGCGAGGACGATGATTGGGGTGACCCTCCATGACCAGGAGTTAATGAACTACATGCTGTAGATGGTGCTCCTGAAGAGTAAGCATCAGCTGAACCTCCAAACAGTAACAGCAGGAGAACCGCCAGCCTCTTCATGCTGTGTTGAACTGTTTCTTCTCCAGCTAAGTGGATTGATTCATCGTAGGATTTTAGGCAGACATAACATAGAAAAACGAAAATATTCATGGCAATGCCTGCCATGAGAAGAATTTAGCGAACGATCTACTTGTATACAATACCTATTCCCCTAGGGAACACAAGGGAGACACAGTCAAATTCCATGTTGCCCACGTCATGACTGTGTATTAGAAATCTCCAAATCCAACAGCGACCAATACTTTATTTCTTACGTTTTATAAAGCGAAGAGATAATGATTTTTATACTACGGTCCCCTCGGTCGTGGCATGCTTTATAGCTACATTAGCTAGCTATCTATGGTCGTGGAAGCGAGGTCAGTGCTGTAAATCTGCAATGGGCTTGGCTGCTTTTCCTCGCTACCGTGCGCAATATCTTAGCGTTGACTCACCTGACCAACGTTCTCCCTCTGCAGCAGTCACGTCAATCTTCGGCTTTACAGCAGCCTAAATGCACTTCGACTGTGCAGAGTACTACATGAAGCTCGCTCATGCGCGCACAATTTTATTGTGGGTGGGGCTGGTAGAAACCACAATGTGCGCATGCGCCGTCCACAAGCTTTCCGATGTGACATTATGTGTGGGATTTTTGCCTGTCTCTGCAATACTACGGGACGAGATGGCAAAGGATTCATAAAGGTCATCAACACAGAAACAATCAGTACCCCTTTCTTTTATTATACTATAGGAGGTGGTGCTGGGAAGACTCCAAAGGCGGGGCCCAGACTGGCTGCACGAGGTGTGTCTTCCGGTGGGTGGAGGTGGGCTCCAGTTGGAGCTCCTGGGAACTCTCCTCAGGATGAGAGGAGAGCTCACCCCATTGCCCCTGGGTAACGAGGCAGGTGATTGGCTCCTGTGGAATGGAAACGTTTTCGGGGGTGACATCCAGGTAACAGTCCATGCAAAATGTAATGACCCATGCTAAGGTGTGTTATGTTGGGGAATTCTTCTGACACAGATTGCTCCGGGCGAAAATGACACTGTGAAGGTCCTTCAAGAGCTAAGCTCTAAACACACACACTCAGAGCTCCTGGAAACCCTTGCCTCCATACACGGACCATGGTCATTTGTCTTCTGGCAGGTTGGCATACAACTACTGTATCTAATCCTTCAATAATCCTTCGTGTATGTGTATGTATGAGAAAAGGCCTCAAGCCAGAGTCTGTGGTTTGGTAGAGATGTGTTTGGTCGTCGCAGTCTTGTCTGGCACCTCCCACATTCACCAGACGACTCTCTCGTCCTCTCCTCGGTCGGACACTTTGACCACACTACCACTACACCCGTGAGTAACCAACACTCCTTTAATCCTTTCTACATTAAAATTAATGTGCACAACTAACGGCTTTGTGTGTTGTGCACTTTTCCCCACCACTTTTTGTAGGGTACAACAATTGACTCCCCCTTAATACCAAATGCAGACTATTTTACAGTGTACTCTTGTTGCATGTGTCCAGGACTACTGGCTGGAGGTTCCAGCTGTGGGGATATACAGACTCTCCTGCACTGGGATCGCAACCATGGAGTCAGGTATCTATGCTGTGTTCCCCTCTGATTATTGTCTGGACTGTTTCACTATATAGCTGCTCTGGAGTGCTATCTGTGGAAGCAAGGAGGTTAGGATAATGGTGTATGAGTAAGTAGTGTGCATGCATGACTTTGTGTTCCTCACAGAAAGTACGTTTCAGTCAGAGCAAGTCATTGCTGATGAGCTGGGCTCACTGAAAACTTGTCTCACCGTCACCTCAATCAAAGAGGACCACCCCCTCGTTTACTTTCCATCAATTAACTCAACAAAAGATGTGGATCCACCACCACACCCCTTGGCAGACTCTAGCCATCCTCAGGAAGACACTCGCGCTGCTGAAGCAGTTTCTACAACCGACTCTCAATCAAGTACTGATCCACCACTACTGCCTAGTGAAAGAGTTGGACCTCGGTGTGCTAGGCAACCTCCTGCTACCACCATCTCCTATGGAGAACATGTGGAGAGGTTTCTGGACATACTCCAGGCTGCAGTCCAGCGTCGCGTGTCAAGAGCTCCGCCAGTGAGCTGGGGGAAGAGGCAAGTCACCAAGGTCAAAGGTTCAGTTAAGCTGGGAGATGACGCTAGGACGGAAGGAGGCACTAGTGGATTGGGAGTTGACCGTGAAGGTGTCCTGGAAGGTCATGCCAGAGTTGCTGTCTTGTTTTCCGGTGGTGTTGATTCTGCAGTGCTAGCTGCTATAGTTGACAGGTATTGGGATAGTGAATAAAGACCCTCTGAATGGAGAACACCTTTCATATTGGTTCTACTCCGTATTTTAAACCTCCACATAAGGGAGAACTCTGTGTCATTTTGAGATTTAAGGTGTCCCTTGTCCGGAGGTTTAACCGTTACTAAAAAACATTATTGAGGTTGCTCCTGCCGATATTGCATTGTCTGCTAGGTGCCTGGATCCTGAAGAAGAGATTGATCTCATTAACGTAGCATTTGAGCAGAAGCATCTACCAGATCTGACCCCACCAGGTGAGTGTTGCTGGCAAAATGAGCCTTACCTAGAAATTCTGTGAGTGTCCATTACCCTAGTAGCTATATCCACCAATCTTACACTGGACAATGCACATGTGAAAATATCACAGGTTGCACTCAGTAGACTTTTGCTACCTAGAATTCATATTATTAGCTGCCACTGAGTGTATTATAGTGTCTGAGCTTTCTTCAGGTTTGATGTTCCTGACCGGATCTCCGGTCTGGCCTGCTTACAAGAATTGAACCGAGAGAGGAAATGGAATTTCGTAATGGTAAATCCACCATCTTGTCAGTTGTCCACGTACGAGGCAAAAAAACATCTGTATAACCTGTGCAGGTGAATGTCACACTAGATGAAGTCAACAAAATGAGGTATGCCAATCAACCGCACAGTGCACGAGCATGGTATATACTACCAGTGACTGAATTATTACAGGAGTGAGGTAATATCCCAGCTGGTGTACCCCCTCAACACGGTCCTGGACGACAGTATAGGCTGTGCTCTCTGGTTCTCATCCAGAGGCCTTGGCATTCTCCACTCTGGTGGCCCTGGCTCCAAGTCTGGACCACCACGCTACCAATCATCAGCCAGGGTGGGTGGGGGTACATTTGGAAGTTTTTTACAGGCTACTTGTTACTTGGTTACTTGTCAATCACAGTCTCACTGACCACACCTGTGTGGAGTTCACAACAAAAAAAATTTTTAAAAGCTGTGTACTGGTAATTAGAAGGTGGCTCTAAAATGCCTTGTGTTTACCTGGAAGAGACACTCTGCCAGATGAATGTCCACCACTGCTCAACAGACTGGAAATAAACCCTTTGTTCCAGTGGCAAATGTTGATAGCAGAATATACCGGCACCTGTGGTTTGGAATGTGCTCTTTGTCTACCATTAAGGCCCAGCCTGTTCATTGTCTGCAGCAGATGGCATTGGGTTTCCAGTAGAATTCCTTACTGAGAGGCTTCAACAGTGACACATTTCTTCCTCTGTTGCTGCAGGCACTGCTAGTGGGGATTGGAGCTGATGAACAATTGGCTGGATATGCCCGCCACCGCACCAAGTTTAGGTGGACACTTTCTACATATACTGTATCTATGTACAATTATGTGCACAAGGATAGGGTTGTTTCTGCTAGTGATTAGTGCATCTTAATTAGCCACTCCTCATACCACAGCCCAATGCACTAGGGTATATCGGACACACACCTACGCAGTTGGCAGAGGCGTGTACCAGGGGAGTGTAATCCCATGCTGATTCAGAGGTCATCTGGCTCAGCAGTCTAGCTTTGATGTCCTCTGTCACTTTGGGGCCCAGGTCGAAGCAAGTGTGGTTGTGTGCCTACAGACTCTCTTTGCCTCATTATGTAGCCGAGCTGGGGATGGTACTCTGAGATAATGGCAAAGTACAGATGCTCTTAGGTGTCCTCTGTGTGTGTGTGTGTGTGTATGTGTGTGTGTACAGTCTCATAGCTGACATAGCTAGAAGACACCTGCATGCAATCATCTGTGTGTACTAGGCACCATATCTAGTGTGGCAGTGTGTTTGTCCACAAGAATCGTAATAGGTGTGGACTATTATTTTTCTGAGTCTGTCCCTCTGTTTTCCTTCACCTCCTCCTTCCCTTCCCTCTTATAGGACTAGTGGTGTGGCTGGAGTCATCAGGGAGGTGGAGATGGACATAAAGCGACTGGCAAAGAGAAATTTCGGCAGAGATGACAGGTAAACCTACGTTACTAATTCGAGACAGTCTCTGCGTTGGTGTTTTAGCTCACGTAAAACATGCAAAGGATGTGTGTATACTAGGAGGTCCGTTGCCATCTCTCATTCACCGGGCACAAACATACAATGGTAGACGGTGACTACGAGCCATACATCACCGTGTCAATTCACCACACGGTATATATATGGTAAGGCGAGCACACTCGGCACTGTGGTGACTAATCTTTAAGCAGAGAGTTGTGAATGTGCTCTACTTGTCCATCACATGATGGCTAGCCACATTGACAATGTGTTGACCAACACTGTTTGCACTGACTCTCTAGCAAGGTGCGTACACTTGCAGACAGCTTTGGCAGAGTAGCGTACTCTGAAAACAAGTTCTATGTCGGTACCAAAAGTGCAAAAAATACTGCATGTAGATCTACACTACAGCGGCCAAGTTCAAAATCCTCTGTTTATTACATAGAAATTGCAATTATACTCACTTAAAGCGGATGAATGAATGAGAATGGTATGGTTCTGGTGTAATAGTGATACGTGGCACGTATTTGTTGTGGGCTCAATGTCGTGACTTTTGGAAATCTTTGGTGAGGGTGGCGAGTTCTTGCATGGCCTCGTAGACCCCTGCACCACTCAGAGCACTGGTACCCTGCACGAACCACCGGCGATCCTTCAGCTCTGCTAGACCCAGTCCCGAGGCTATGGCTGTAGGTGTCTGAGCATTGGAGACGTCCTGCTTATTGGCCAGTACCACTAGAGGAACTCCGGCCATCTCTGGCGACTGCAGGATCCAGAATAAGGCCTCTCGGGCCTCCCACAGTCTATGCTCGTCCTGACTGTCCACTATAAACAGGAGACCCTCGCTGCCCAGAAAGTAGTGTCTCCACAGCTGACGGATCTTTCCCTGGCCTCCGATGTCCCAGACGGTGAAGCTGACGTGTTGTACTGGGCAGACGGTCTCCACATTGAATCCTATGGTGGGGACCGTGGTGATAGTCTCACCCAGCTTCAGCTTGTAGAGCAGGGTCGTCTTGCCTGCGCCGTCCAGGCCCAGGAGCAGTATCTTGCAGTGTTGGCCGCCCGAGAACGACTTGTAGAGATTCTTGAATTTCGTCACTACGAGTCCCATGATGAGAACGACGGCGCCGTAGACCGCGGTGTCTTCTGCACCGCGCGCGAACTTAGCTGCAGCAGTTAGCCAATCACAGATATATAGCTCGCTCTGTTTACTCCCCGGCGACACACTGAGTATCTATACCTAGCTACTCTGCTGTCTTACATCTGTTTTAGTCCTCATCTCCGTTACAACGCCGGGAAGCCGCCTGAAACCGGTGACCGCCATGCATGCAGCTTTTATGCACACGAACAACACGCAACGACGATTTCCACGCACGCGCAGTCTGAACGCGCGCAAAATTCCTGTTTTCGTACTGCAGATGTGCTGCAGACCACCAAAGAGACGCCCAGTATCCATTCCTAGATGAGCAAGTTGTAGCATACCTTCAAGGATTACCAATGACACTGAAGGTAAGAAAATTGGACGGAGACACTTTGGTGGGAGGCTACAGCAAAATATTATCACTTCTCTGCTATGGTGCAGTCGTCATATAAATGAATGGTCCTATACTTATACAGGCAGACTTGAGTCTACCACGAGGAGTGGGTGAGAAGAGACTGTTGAGAGACGTAGCAGTCTTGCTGCACTGCCACACTGCTGCAGCCCAGCCCAAGAGAGCCATTCAGTTTGGGTCCCGTATGGCCAAACTGGCTGGGTCTTCAAACAACCGAGAGCGTGGAACAGACACTTGTGACAGGCTCCAGTTTTCACTCACTAAAATGAATGATTGATTGCCAGTTTTTAATTGATGATTGACTGCAGTGGTTTCAAGATGTTGATAGCTATGCGCGGTTATCAACGTGAATGAATGACTGATCGGTCAGGTGTTGTGTGCGAGTCCAAAGTCATATTTCCCAGTCTACCATCTCTGTACATTTGTAGGAAGTGTCTTGCTGACCTATTATGGTCATACACTCCGCCTGCGTAGTGATATAACAGAACTCTAACGGACTCTCCCCTGTTATTATTGGACCTTTTGTGAGTCCTCCAATTCTTTTCCCGATAGAATCCAGGACAACATGTATGTCATCACACGGCTCAGGGAGCCTGTAGAAGTCTACATAGCTGAGAAACAGCAGCATTACAGCAAATTTGTAGGGGCCTTTGGTGAGATTAGTCTAGAGCTTGTGCACACATTACCTGTACAATTGGCACTGGTTGAGTTTATAGAGGAGGTAGTCAACAATTAGTCTCTCACCTATAAAGTGATCTGGCAGGGTTCCTACATATGTATAATATAGTGAATGCAGAGTAAAGGTGAAGATAGTGTGAAGGAACTCTTACCTACAAGGGCAAGTTTCATTGCAACCTCGGCACTAGGAATACTAGGAGTCATCACCCCTGGTGTGGTCATTATTCACAATATTTCACAATAGCAACACGTGCAGACGGTAATTTTCACCTGGTGTGTCCAGTACAAACATCTTTGGACTATCTGAGACCTAGGATGATGAAAATCAAAGCTACGTATATTATGATGACTTTCTCACTGAGATCTTTCCCAATACTCCCCTCGTTATACCAGGGGTTGCCCCAACTCGTGTGCCCTTCCCTAAAGAAGCCAAAACAAGGTTTAGACATCACCACTCACGTTTTAAGTCACCTTTTTTCAGGTATCTTCTCCTTAGCGCATTAATGAGTGAGGACTTCCCCACATTTGGAACTCCCATCAGCATCAGTTTAATACTCTCCTACGGTGATTATGAATGAAAAGCACTAAACTGCAAACTCTCGGCGCTCTAGAAACATTAAATCCAGTTGCATGGGCCGGCTATATATGCATTATCGATTTACTCGTTTCGTGGCTGTCTCTTGCTACATAGTAGCTAGCACAGAGAGCCTGATACGGGCAAGCTACACTAGCCTCTGCCTTACTGACAAACCTCATACATGTTTCACATGTAGAAAGAAGAAACCCAGAGAGGGAGAGGGAGAGGGAGAGTGGATAGCATGTGGGACTTGATATATATACGCCCTTCCTTTTATTCTACAGTACTCTCCTGTTAATAAAGGTGAAATTACTCACTGGTCTCTCTTCAACTTGTTCAACATCCAAGTTAGTAGCACTCTTTATCCTGTCCATTAGCTGAAAAAAAGATGCAGTCACTGTCTCCAACTAAACTTCAAAGTCACCTGTAGCTATGCAGTCCACAATTCGGTAGTTTACGTACACCACTTATCTAGTTTGTCCTAATACTTGCAACACTTCCAGAACGCTTTTCCCCTTAAAATTCCTAGATGTTTGCCCGTAAAAGTATGTATGAAACCAGGATAGTTGGCTCTGGTAGCTAAGTGAACGCAGAGGGTTAAAACTACACCTCTGGAATGGAGTGATGGTGCTGGAACTGGCAGTCAGTGTAGACAATTTCTCTCTCTCCTCTCTCACGAAGACACTGGACCACATCCTGTTGTATGCATCATTATAACAACTCACATACATTTGCATGCTCTACATAATGCACACATAGTGCAGCATGTGCATGTCAGAGCAAACTATGTTACGCATGACCTCCAGTGTACTGCTGTCTGCCATATCCATCTTATTGAGCACCAGTATCTTTGGCCTCCTGCTCACCATCTCACTGAACTTGGGATTACGACCGGAGAATGGAATCTGTGTTAACGGAATCTAAAATCATTGAGAAAACTAACAGGAACATATTATTTAGACACAGGATTAGAAATTGAAACTGCAGGTAAGGTATATACAGACACTGTCAGATACAAAATTATCGACTCGTACTCTGGCATCATGTATCTCAAGTACACAGTCGCAGTCCTGGAGCCTTCTGTTCATGACCCTGAGACCTGATCACGGACCAACGGTGTCTCAGTTGATCAGTGCCATCTCTAGTGTCTGGTACCTCTAGCCATGTGCCCGGGGAACCAGTTAGCCGTCGAGAGCAGCTTTGGGAACAGGAACTCCTTTCGCATGGCGAGCGAGCGGGTACCGGGTGTGTGTGACGACGACCACGCTTCAGGTTATTGCGCATGCGCAAAACACCGCCCACTGCATTTTCTACTGCGATAAAAAAGGAGAGTGCTAGGTTACTACTTATATACTAGTAGTAACCTAGTGGAATAAAAATCTCTGTGCATATATAAAAGATCTGTCACAGTCCTTTGTTGTAGTAAACAGTCTGTATGTCAGGGTTGCAGCTCCTCACTGCTTTACGTGCCTCTGGCTCAAGAGAGCTCACTGGCAGACTCCTGTAATATGAGGTCAATTAGCTACACCTTCTACCAGCGAAAGCTATGCTCTGTAAGTAAAGTCAGCTACACCTGTTGAAGTAAGCTTACCCCTTTTGAGGGAACACAGCAAGACATGGTGGAACTCCAATCACCAGACTGAGCAGAGACAACAAGTCATTGACTTATGTTTTGACAGGTGACAAGATCTCACCTGAGGCCCACCAGAACTATTTGAGCCATTGGATTGAAGGCAGGTATCCTAGCGGCAATCTGCGGCATCAGAAACATGTCTTCCATCATAGACAGAGGTTACCATATCTAGCCAGCTGTACCTTAAAAAGAGTCGTCTTTTCAAAAGTGTACATGATGCCTGCTGGAAGTCCTGAGATATTTATACATGCACAGATCATTCTCCACTCAGTATACATTGGTCATACATTACAAGTACTGTGAAATTCAAGATTGTGTATGTAACATGAGATGCAAAGTGCCTACCCATCACAACTGAAGCTAGGAGGATCCGTGATAGAAGAGTCTGACTCACTCCATACCTCGCAGCTACCTGTAGCACCAACAAGATGCCTGATGACATTTCAATATTTCCCAATACCTTTGATGTCGTTAGTTTCTTGTCATGCTCATCAACCACTTTAAGTCCTTGGCTCAACTCACTGCGTGCAAGTAATACAAATTGCCCATTGATTGGTCAACAGTTGGTTACAGTGCATTGTGAAAAGATGAGACTCACTTTTTCCTCATGAGTGGTATGTTGATGGCATTGGCAGAGATGACAGCCATCAGTGGCACAGTTCGCTCTACCATTGGATAGTGTTTTAGCTGGAAATGACATTTTTTAAACTACATTTGAGAGAATGCTGCACTACAGTGTATGGGTGTGACAATACAACTGCAATTCAGTATGTATCCACAACTGTGACATGCTACACATACATGTATGTTCCCCCATTTACAAACTTATCTATTACATGTAACAACAGAAGCCAACAGACTACACATCCATAAAAAATTTAAAAAAACATCTACATACTTTCACTGACAGTAGCCTTGTACGTGGAAGAGTGTATGCAACTGTTGTCGCTGTGCCGACAGCAATGAGAAATGAAAGGAGCAGGTGTCTGTATGTGTGTGGGACAATAAGGATACGTGAGTGTATTATATCAGGCTATAGAGGAGCTGCACCTTGTATCGGCTCTTTCATCGCCACCACGGTTGGAAAAGTTGACGACAGCGTTAAACGACTGGTTTAGGAATTGCAGAAACATTTGAGGGATGTTGCTGTAGAAATAAAAATTAGCAGGCTAGCTAGTTAGCTACATAACTACTCTGATTTAGTGTACAGTTTCATAATGGAAGTCACTATCCTGTACTCAAGTGTATAGGGAGCTACCCAGAGCAGGTATTCACCCGAAGGGCAGGCAATGAGCCGGAAAACACAATTATAGACAGATGGGCTCTGCAGCTCGTGTCAGCATTTTCTATATATGTATGTTTACAATTGTCCCCATCTGGTAGGTTGATGAATTCATCACAGTATCTAAAATAGAATTCTCTTTACCTGCGGTACGTGTTCATCAGTCCTGTTATGATCATGTTCCCCGGCGCCTGGAAGGACATCCTGCCCATGATGAATATCTTCTCCCCCGTCTCCGGGTGGTGAGACGAGTCATACAGCCTCTTGGCCTTCCACAGAGCATCTTCAGTCGTTCCTTCAGGAACCGTTCCGTCTTCTCTACGGCGGGTAAACAACCGTACGATGCTGAAGTCGAGTTCGGAACTCCGCTAGCTACTAGCTACATCGTTTACCTGTACTGACGAATCAGCTTTTCCGCTTGGTAAATTTTGTCTTTAGAGGCGAACGCGTTAGAAACAGAAGCTGTTTCTCGAAAATGCCTGTATCTACCTACGGACCATATACAGTATTGCTGATGTAGCGAGAAGCTAATTGAACGACCACATTCGCATACATACCCCAAAAAGTGTTCTGGTCGTATCTGGGTTTCGTTAGATCCGCATTGAGTCTAACTGCACTCGGTTTAAGCTCGTGGTCCATCCTGCTGCCAAACTCAAGCTTGCACAAGTCCGTTACTGCAGCAAGCCGTCGCGAGCGCGACGCGTAAGCAATGTCATGGGACTGCGTCGTTCGTGCGCATGCGCTGTAGATAACACCGAAAGGGGTGGGGCTCAGACGTGCGCGTTTTTGCAAGCAAAAAGGCCCGCCCCTTTTCAAGCTTGAGAGTTAGCTCAGACTAATGGCTGCTACAGCTCTTCCAGACGAGTGGGAGAGATCCGAGACGAACGGCGGGATACCCTACTACATAAAGTGAGTTGTAGTACACCCGTAGACCTATCAATTGTTGATGTTGGCAACAGCCACCGTGATGGAACTACTCAGTGGGAGCACCCAGCCCTCTCGTCGCTGCTCTCCGATGGCTTTGGTAAATGAACAATCCACTAGCTACTAAAGCATCTGGCACCCTCCCTCTCTTGTCTCCCCACGTGTACAGGTGAAATCAACCGCTTCAAGTACGCAGCATACAGGACTGCAATGAAGTTGAGAGAAGTTCAAAACGGGACCCAGTGTAAGTAGCTAGGTAATCCCAGGCATGCCCCTGTATTCAGTCGCTAATATGTTACTCCTATAAACCTGGGGTACAGTCCTTTATCTTTGCACTAGCTTTGACCTTGTAATTCACACACATCTATGCACAAAACACACATCTGCAACATCCCATCTGTCTACCAGTGTGCAATGTGAACCTGGGGACCCTGGAGAGAGCATTCCGAGAGCTGGGTTACCATCGCGACCAGAGCAACGAGGTCCTCCAGGTGGTGGAGGTGGAGGCCTTACTCACCAAGGTCTTCAACAACGCCAGAGAGGACGGCCCAGGAGGCTACAACTATTCACTGGTATATAACAGCATGAGTTAGTAACACCTCCCTAGAGTGTTGATAATAAAACATATTACCACGTAGTGCTACAACTAATAACTTCTTAGATTAGCAATTTCACATGGCATTTTGGGAATTTAGTGTAGCTCTCCTTTCCCCGTGCCAGCTTCCCTCATGGGCCATCAGTAAAGTGATGAAGAAACAGGCAGGACGGCCAGAAATTGAGCCAGAGCTGTACACGGATATCACCCTCAGTTGGATCCTCAAGTGCTACGACAGGCGAGTACTCTCTTATCCTAACTATGAGCTAGTTATGTACATACATACATGTATATACATGCAGTGGGCGGACAGGTGTGGTGAAGGTACACTCTCTAATGATTGGACTTGTGGCTTTGTGCCATGCCACGATTCAGGAAAAGTATGCCTGTGAGTTCTTGCATACACTCCAAACCTTCTAGTCCTCACACTCTCTCCCTATCGTAGTTGTCTTTGACTTGATGAGTAGTGACCAGAACCAAATATCTTTCTCAAACCTTAAAATCATCATACAAGACCTTCTGCAGGTTCAATATTATATACCCTTAGATTGTCAGGGTCTTACCCTGTGGATCTATAATATCTGTGTAGCTACCTCACAATGTTGGAGAGACTAAAGTGTTTTCTGTGGATGCTGCTGCTGACACGGCAAAGAGCTGCTGGAACTATGTGAGTAACATGTGGGGTTTGCCCCTGGAATTTGAGAGGGTATGTTTATTGAGTTTTGGTCCCTGCATATTTATAGAATGGGAAGCAGACACTGGAGTATGTGACGAGAGATGAGTTCTGGATGTGGGTTAAGAGAGAGCCGGTCTCGCTTGTCTGGTTCCCCACTCTCTACCGCATCGCCACCTCTGAAACTGGTCTGTGGTTCGTTATTGGCTTCTCAATAAGGGTTTGAATCGTTTTGCTTTTTTTTCAGGGACATAAGTTTACGAAATGGCAAACCAACCATCCCAAATACTTTGAATATAGCTGGAGTGTGGAATAGTAGCACACTTTTTATGTTGTCCTTGTTTCACTTTCCCTTCACAACACCCCCCTTACCCTTCCCAATAGGAGTTTCAATCGTTCTGCATTTTTTACGGGGATGTGAGTGAATGAAATGACAAACCGACCATCCCTAATACTTTGACTAAAATTGGAGGGTGGAATAGCAACACCATTTCACTTGCTGTCCTTCCGCCCCACCCTCCCTTATTGCTTTCTGGGTTTAAACTCAGGGACATATTATAAGTTTATGAAATGACAAAGCAACCATCCCAAATATGTATTTTGAATATAGCTGGAGTGTGGAATAGTAGCACACTTTTTATGCTGTCCTTATTTCACTTTCCCTTCACCCCACCCCTTTACCCTTCCCAATACGAGTTTCAATCGTTTTGCATTTTTTGCGGGGATGTGACATCCCTAATACTTTGCATGTAGCTGGAGGGTGGAATAGCAACATCATTTCACCTCAATTTAATTGTCCCTTCACCCCTGACTATGCTTTAAATATATTTATAGCAAGATACAAATGAACTGACCACACACATACGTATACATACACATAATATGATTCACAGCCAAATGTTATTCACTGTTCTTTCTCCACAATGTGTGCAGTGAAGCATGAGGCAACATGTAGTGTATGCAAGACCTTCCCCATTGTGGGCATAAGGTATGTACTTTATACTTACTTACACCCGCCCTGTATGTCTAGTAATAATCATAATATTGGTATATACTTTATATAGGTACCGATGTTTGAAGTGCAGTAACGTGGACATCTGCCAGGTATTGTTTACGTTTCACTATTCTGATGATGCATGTATGCACTTGACACCCACTGACAGGTATGCTTCTGGAGGCAGAGCAATACAGTGAAAGACCACAAGATAACACATCCCACAAGAGAGTACTGTCTTGCTGTAAGTCAGGCTGCTATGATACCGCCTCCCTGGTTTATTTATCAATGTACACACACACAAACATACACAACACACACATGCGCACAGACAACGACGGGAGATGATGTGAAGGACTTTGCAAAGCAGCTCAAGAACAAGCTGACTCGCAAGTATCGTCGCAGGCCTCCCAAGAAGACATATCTGGACTACACCATCCAGGGTGGAGGGGATGATGGGCCAGACAGGGACACTGGGGAGAGTCTAGTCTTCAACAACGTCCACACTCGAATCAGCAACATGGCACAGAGGTTGGATTCAGTATACCTTAATCACTACACTACACCAATGTACTCTAACTCAATAGCAGTATTAGCACAGAGGATTCCTTAAGCCCCTCTAGAGCTGATGTTATGATTTGACTCAGGTTGCTAGCATTGGAGGAAGAATCAGAGCCAGATGAAGAAGGGACTGATTCAGCTACTGCACATCAACAGAGGTCAGTTACTGTATACCAACTGATTTGTGTCCTTACCATCGTGATGATGTAATGTGTAGAGGTGTGGCTGGCGAGAACACGGAGGCCAGACTGAGAGCAGAGGAGTTGGCAATAATCGAAGCTAGGGGAAGGCAGGAGGCAGAGGAGCTAGCAAGCGTTGAGGCCAGAGGAAGACAAGAGGCGGAACTTGCCAGTCAGGAGATTGAGAGACAGATGGCTGGACTCCAGGGGAGGAACCAGGAGCTGATGGCTGAGGTGGAGAGACTCACTCACCTCCTCCTTAAGAAACCTAAGGTCAGGGAAAACCCATCAGCTGGAAATGGAACCTACACACACTGGGTTAAGTTGTTAAAAGTGTGCTACATATCCCTAGAAAGAAATCATGTGAACTACAGATACCTGTGACATTCTTTGCCATTTCACACAACGTGTTATATACATTTCTACTGAATGCACTATGATTGTGACTATGTTTTGTGTGAGGTCAGAGGATGTTTGATTTCACATAATAGGAAGTGAAGGTACCATTTGCCATCCCACCACCACCACCAAAGATACCCTTGCAAGGTATTTACAGCAATACCTACTTTTCATTAATGCAAAATTGAGGGAACTGGATAGTTAAGTAATAATAGCTCTTTCTCGCAACTTTGTATCTGTACCCCTTCCTTCAGCCTCGCCATTTGTGGACACCAAGTCACAAGCAGTCAACACCCTCCTACTGGGAGAGATGACATCATCGAGTGGGACCCACTCACCGCGAGAGTGGTCCACGACTCTCCTGGGAGAGCAGCAGGAGCTGGACAGCATCCTGGCCGACCTGCTCACTGCCTTCCCTCCTCCACACTCCACTGGAGGTACACTAACTATCAGACTGGAACACACAGAGTGCTAGTGAATGCAACACATTCTAGTAAGAGCGAGCCCACAGTGCATGACTTAGTGAAGGATCTTCCGCCTGTTTCCTTGCTTTAAAAGTCATAACCAGTTGCTAAAGCTACGGTAAATTGTGCCCCTATACATTATTGTGGGAGAGATAGAACCTTGAAAGTAACTGATAGCCTCGTACTACTCGTACATGCTGCTAACACAGACAAGAGTTTGTATGTAAGGTGTACGTACACGTCCTGTCTGCAGTGTTTCCAACGGATCTGGGTAATGAACTGTTCCTGGCTGCAAAAGTGGTTGGTAATACACTCGGGGCACTGGTTGAAAAAATGACTGCAACACAAGGTATCGAGTACTCTAAACCCTGTAGCAATCAATTGTTGGCTTTTTCTTTTGCAGATTTCTGAATTTACACATAAAGACAGGGATATTTATAAGCACATGTATTAAACTGTCTTTTTAATAATAATTATTGCTTTTATTTACCTTACATAAACAATGGTCAAAAGTACCGCGGAATGGGATAGCATATTATTATTATGTCATGCACAATAGCACCCCCTGTTTTAGCTTGTGGTTAATCCGCGGAATTAAACGCATCAGTTCGCCATGTGGTAACACAAATATGGGATCTTTATCTTATGCCATATCTCAATTCACATTGCAGAAAAATGTACTAATACAATATTATACATAGATTTGTCAATTCCAATGTCATCTCACAGTTTGGACTTCATTTTGCCCATGAGAGTCTCCAACTGCATGGCAGCGGCCAGGTTCCCTTTGATCTTGAGCTTCCCACTCATAAAGGCCCCCGTAGCTCCCACCTTCCCCTTGAACATGTCCACCATCAGCTGAGAGTTTGTCGTCATTGTCACGTCTGTTTCCGTCTCGGGAGAACACTCGCCGCACGACCCGCTCTCGTTTTTCAAATCAAGGAGCCAATGACCAGGGTTCTCCCCGTCCAGGACAAAGTGGAAGGTGGCGTTTACCTTCGAGGTGATTTCGGGGCTCAGTAGAGTTTGTACCACTTCAAATACAGCTGCTGGAGTATTGGGGTCCCCCGGAGTAGGCGGAGTTTCAGCGGCTTCTGCTCCTTTTCCCGATGTCCATTGGGTCTTGAAACTTTCAGCCTCGTCAAGAAAGTAATCGGGCAGAAGCTCACCCCCTGAGTGGTTAGAGTTAAACTTCCATCAATTCAGAGTTCATTCTAACCAATTCCAACACTAGGGTAAATCTCAACCGGCAAACGTAGGCTACTCAAAATATATCCTTAAGTGTAATACAGTACAAGTAGGGGTAGCCAACTTGCTCATACATGTTCACTAACCATACACTGGCAACATTGTAACAAACAATAGCGCTCGCTACCTGGAACATTGGCATACTGGTCGAGGTCAGTCACTCCGTGGTCTCTGAGAACATCGTCATCAACGAGGAAGTTCCCGGTGAAGTCCCGGCTGTTCTGAGTCAGGATGAGGTACGCTGCGTCGGCCATGATGTCTGGCTTACGAGACATCTGTACACCGACATCTCCAGCCAGCATTTCCAGAGCAGCTGTACTGATGGCTGGAGTGAAAGTGAAAAGATCTACTGTATTGCCCACTGACAATAGACCATACAGAACATCATAACAAACAGTACGTCTACAGCAAGCATTCCTCGTGAAAAATTGGTGACCTCAACTTCATACTGTAGCTAAGAACAACTGGAGAGAAAGGCAGGTAAATGAACTATCTATGTACCTTGAGTCTAAAGTGCAAATACTTCTCTAGAGGATAATGGGTTTCCTAACGTTGATTGTCCTGTTCTTTTCCCACCGTGCTTGCAAAAAGCAAAAATACGAAATGGTTTGGCCACCCTATTTCAACTGCATTCTACAGCTATAGTAAAGGTATTCAGAAGAGTTGGTTGTCCTGTTTCTTTCCCGATGTGCTAGCAAAAAGTACAAAACGTTTAGGCCACCCTCTGGCAAAAGAATACGAGGCCACCCTATTTACTTAGAATTATTTGCACTGCATCCTCCAGCTATAGTAAAGGTATTAAGGATAGTTAGTTTTCCTGTTCTCTTCCCTATGTGCTGGCATAAAGTACGAAAACTGCCAAAGTTTAAGCCTCGTGATTTTGTGGTAGTTCGTTGTCCTTTTCTTCTCCCTTATGTGCTTGCTTAATTACAGTTATGGGTAGTTAACCTGCTCTATTTTTTAGTTAGGTCACCCTAGAGATTACACTGCGTTTTCCATCTATTGTGAAGATATATAGAATGGGTGGTTAGCCCGTTCTTTTCTCAATTCGCTTGAAAAAAGTACGAAAAGTTTAGGCCACCCAAAAATTAGTGAATGTTGGATTGGCCTGTTCTTTCTTTCCTTTTTGAAAAGTTTAGGCAGCCCTTTTTTCGTCAATATTAGTATCTCTTCAGATGCTGCATTCTGGAGATACTTATAGTTATATAGGCTTCAATTTGCTAGCAAAAGGTTACATCGTAATAGTCTTCACAGAAGATCACTGCACATAGTTAAGGTAGTTGATTGGACTTCTCTTTCCACATTGCTTTCTGTTGCCTTACACTCTAAATCTCATAATTATAATGTGTGATATACCTGTGCGAGGCCAGAGGGCATTGACAGCAATACCATCTTCCTTCAGCTCCTCAGCCATACCCAACACACACATGGACATTCCGTACTTGGCCATCGTGTAGGCTGCAGGAACACAACACAGTCTAACAGCATCTCACATGACAGAAAGCACTAAGGTGCACAGTACCACTAATTGATGAGCTGGGATAGGAGTGTGTGGGTTTTTTTTACTCGTGTAGCTCACGGAGAGTCTGACAAAGGCTAGCAACAGTAGTAGATAGCATGCATGCGTGAGTCGATACACGCCCTCCGTTGTGACTTCTTCTGCCTCCAAGGTACACAGAGAAAGCGGATCAGGTCGAGGTATGTAAGCCAGTGCAATATGGCATATTGGTTTTTCGCCTGTTTTCACATGGAAATACACAGATGGATGGGCACTCAGACCAAGACTATAACTCACCGAGGATTACTGAACACACTTGAAAGTGCGTAATCGTCACCACATTAACTAAATTGGTTGCTTTGTGGCAGTACATTCTTCTGACCAAAGACATTGTTAGGTATAATTTGCATAGGTGTGGGTTAGTCCGAAAAAGATATGTTGACATGTATAACATTACTGGACATGCAGGAAAAACATACAGCTGAATGTTATACACCATTTCAACCTATCCATGGATTGTTTTAGGCAAAACAATAAATTCTAAGGTTGAAAAAAAAATTTGGGCCAGCCCCTCCATCTATCCAGGCAGACGTCTACGGACGCAGTGCTATGCCGAACTATACGCTGCCCTTTGAGTATGTGGGTCAGTGGTAGATTCGTGGGTAAGGGGAGGAACCAGAGCTGTTCCCAGCCAATGCTCTGGACCACCTGTCAGTTTCAGTGCGGGTCCGGGATTCGAACCGGGCACCTTATGTGACAGTCCCCACGTCTCTAACCACTTAGCCACTTGGGCTGGCCACGAGAGTCGATGAAAAAACGTTCCTCTTATATCAACACTCATATTACATCATTATAAAAAAACACCTTTAGCCCGGGATCGAACCTGGACCTTACGATCTAGAGTGTGGGTCTTTATCCATCAGACCACACCCAATACTTGAATAGGGAAATTTATATAGCAGTGTAAGTATCAATCAGATGGCAGGGGCAAAGTTCAATACAGCACAATTCACTAGCTAGCTACTAGATAGCATGTGGAAACTATGAGGTACAAATGCAAAGGCACAACAAACAAATCAATTACACCCAGGACAGCTCTTTTTTCCAAAGGAAAAATAAAGAGGTGGGATTCGAACCCACAACACTCTGCAGGAGTCGATACTCACCCTGCATTGCAACTTCTAGTGCCTCCAAGGCATGCAAAGCAAGCGGATCTGGTCGAGGTAAGCCCGTGCTAATTTGCATATTGCTATCAAGATCAAGCCAGTGTAGCCGCTGAACCTGTTGATATCGCTCTGTTGTCTCTTTGCTCGTGGTGGTGGAAAATGTAAAATGTGGACTAATTACACTTAACATTAGTTAACACCAACAATGTCACAAGCCAGGCAAAGGAAAAAACTATACCCTGTAACAGCTCGTACTTGTCGTATATGAAAGATCAACGAGGGAGTAAACAGGATGGAGCACAAAAAATACTTTATTGAATATGAACGGGAGATTCTTCTTAACAACGGGAAACATGAATGTGGATTTAGAATTAGGATCGTGTGTGAGTGTGTGTGGTGATGAGGACTGACCACAGTGGTCAGAGAACCAGCGGGGACTCATGTTGAGTGGTGGACTGATGTTGAGGATATGAGGATTGGAGCTCTTGTGCAGGTGAGGGATACACAACTTTGACCTGTACAGATACACACACCAGCATAAGCAGGGTAGCTAGCTAGCTAGCAGTGGGAAGAATAAAGGAAGAAACATACGTGAGGAAGGTTCCGCGCACATTCACTCCCATCATCAAATCATATCTGTGTTATAAAAAAACACAAAACTGTATGTATGTGCAGATTAAACATGGATCCATTACACGGTACATATGCAGTGAAACGCTGCACCAAGCCACGTCTTATAAAGGTGTATACTGACCTCTTCATGGGAGTATTAACTGTGCCTGTGAGGTGAATGGCACTCGCGTTGTTAACAACAATGTCAATGCCACCAAATCTGTCCACGGTCTGTTGTACAGCATTCTCCAGCTGCCCTTCGTCCCTGATGTCCACCACACACGGCAGACACTTCCCCCCTGCCTTCTCCACTGCAGCAACAAGTAATGTGAACTATAGCATTTTTAGCAACGGCTGTGGATTTGCCCAGGTAATTTTAGTGACAGACTTCTCCAATGCTAGTGTGGCTGTTGTGGACAATGTATGTAGGGAATGTAGATAACTATAGACAGTGACATGTTTAGCTACTGCTAAAGACTCACAGCTACACACATGGGCTTTTCATCACCTTCCTCGGCAGCAGTGTAAACGGTCCCAGGCAGTTTAGGGTGAGGCTCGGCCGTCTTGGCAGCGATGACGATGTTGGCTCCGTCCCTAGCGGCTCTCAGAGCTATGGCCTTCCCGATCCCACGGCTCGCCCCAGTGATGAACAGAGTACACCCAGCTAGCTTCCTGTGAGGGGGGCCGGGGCGATAAATCTATAGTTGTACGGGCTATGATAGGTCGAAATGGTTCACTGGGGGGAACTCACCCGGTAGAAAACATGATGGATACCCCGCTACCCTGTCACTGCACCTGGCCTGCACTCCTCTTTAATTCTAGGCTACGCAACCACGCCCCTCCGCCGCCACCCAGTCCACGCATGCGCGCTGTTATTTCAACTCTCTCTCCCCGGCCGGCCCCGAAGTAGTCGCCATCGAAGACAGAATGAGGATCTTGCTGCAGATTTGTCTCGTTCTAACAACATATTTAGCAGGTACGTCCTTTCAATAAATTTGTTTAAGCACCTAATCACGTCTATACACGAAATTCAGCATCAAGTAGGGCCCAGTCTTCGGCACAGTCGTGTCAAGCCGGCAGCATTAATATACCGACTGACGAAGACGCCGTTGAAGTTGGCAGCAATACAGTTTTTCTGAACAGGGAAGATCCTGCCGAGTGTGACGGGCAGGTGTACGGTTGGCACATATGTAGAGCCCGGAGAAGCAATGTCCCGAATCCTGAAGTGATTCTTGCAATGTACCACAGAGTAAGCTCAGTCTTTACCGTGGTGGATGGCAGCTACAGAGAGCTCATTGTGAGCGATAATGACTTTGAATACAATGAAGAATATGACCTCGAGTGTCTTGATTATATACTGGAGCCTTCAGAGTATTTCAGAGTCAAGAGGGGAGATGTGGTTGGAGTGTGTTATGAAGAGGACTCTGAAAACACACTGGAACTAGTAGTCGAGAACACGGAGAGGGAACTTGAGATACTATCCACCGAATCCTGCTTGATAAATATTGCTCAGGTTTCTAACCAATCCCCAAGAAGAGAGGTGGCACTTCTCTTGTCCGTGTACATAGGTGAGCATTTCTCAAAGATAGCCTAGTGGTTGCGTGTTTCACTTGATTTTCACAGATATAAATGAATGCTTACTTGGAGAGGCCATGTGTCATGAGAATGCCGCATGTTCTGATGTGGTGGGAGGAGAGAACAGCTACAACTGTACCTGCAATCCTGGATTCACTGGAGATGGATTCTCTTGTGTTGGTGAGCTACTCCCCCCTTTTGTCAGTATAATATAATGATGTTCAGCAACTTAGCAACCCATATTGTGTGGATAGTTCAATTTGCACAACTGGCAGTTTGAAAAAGAATCCCTGTTAAAGTATATAGATCTCCATCTAGCTACATCAGGTCGCACGATACTTTCGTGTTTCCTTTTATAATACCTTCTACCCCTTTGGGTGCATCAGGTCATGGGAACTGATACACCACACTACTACAGAATTGTGCAATCACTACCTTATAAACCTACAACTTTATCCAAATAAGCCGTTCCTCTGTCTTCCAGGCTACCATATACTCTTTCTCTCCAGGAAACAGTGAAGGAGCGGCTGAGGTGAGTACAGCAACTGAAGTAGGTGATGGTGGGGGCAGTGAAGGAACAACTGAAGTGGGGACAAGTAGTAATGATAGACCGACATCCAACAATGAGGTTAATGTCAGCATCACACCTCCGGATAATAGCAAGAGAAGGGGGCAGGAAAATGATAGCGTTGTGGGAGCCATCGTGGCTGCTTTTGTCGTCGTGTTCCTGATCATAGCTGTTGTCGTAACCTCAATCATCCTCTATCTATCAAGACAAAGGATAGAGCAAGCTCTAGGCAGAACCATAGGTAAGGCGTCCAATGGACCTTTGCCTCTTGTGACGATAAATCCCCAAACTCACTCATTCTTTGCAGATCTAAGAAGAGTTACTACCAGTAAGAGGACAGACACATTGGCCAAAGTTCCAGATGAGGACCATGATTATGACTATGTAATTGCAACTGGACAACCAGTGGACAATGAATACGAGACAGTGAACAAGACTCCTCTTCCAGCGCAGACCTCCTCAGTAGTACCTACCTCTGACTACGAGGTCCCCGTACAAAGCTTGCCATGCAAATTCGACCCGCCACTTAAAAACTCCCCTCAGTACGAGGCAATGCTTTCAGCTCCTTCTGTGAAACTGGAAGTTGGGAAGGTTTGTTTGCACACATCCTCATAATATTTTTGTGTCCATCACTAAACTTTTTACACATGGCACTCACTGTATTGTGATGACTATATATCAATTCACTCTTATGCAGGGCACAGATTCAGGAGAGAGCGGTGCTTACGCAAGCTTGATTCAACGAGTAAGTTGTGACAGCAGCTACAACCATACAATGGGAGTTACACTTACTATTACCATTGAATGCAGACGGTCGAGCAGCACGTCTATGAGGCCCTATCACCTTATCAGGCTCCAGCCAGCAAACAAGAGAGTCTCTATGCACAACTGGGCTCCTACAACATCAGAAACATTTCCAGAGAGAATTTGGAGTACGTGATAAACTACCTCATGGGAATCATTGTGTGTTTACACGCATGTTTATATTATAGGTTTGTTTCAAGACTGGGCACTGGTCAGTTTGGTAAGGTGAACAAGGCAGTGTGGACTGACGGAGACGAAGAAACGGTGGAAGTGGCAGTGAAGACTCTGACAGACTCGGCCAACACTGTAAAGTTTCTCCAGGAGGCAGCCATCATGGCCCAGTTCAAACACCCCAACATTCTCACTCTACATGGAGTTGTCAGTGCTGGAGAGCTTGTAAGTTCAGACACTCTTTGCAACATCTATTACCAGTGTTCACTTATAGAAGATGATTGTGTTGGAGCTAATGCACAATGGAGAGCTGAAATCAGTCGTTACAGGAATGAGACCAACGTATATACATCATTCATTATCTTACAAAATCAGATTCACTGTATTATACCCACAATGCAGGTCAGAGCAGCCATTAATGCAGAATGCTCCATTGAAACTAATGGACTTCTCCAAAGAAGTGGCTCTGGGTCTCCACTACCTCTCGTGCAGGGGATTTGTCCACAGAGACTTGGCTGCCAGGAACATACTGGTCTCACAGAACTACATTTGCAAGGTAAATGCAACATGTATGGATGTTGTCAGGGCGTGTCACTAATGTTGTACATTACAGATATCTGATTTTGGGCTCTCGCGTGATCTAGCTGTAGTGGAAGATGACATATACGTGTCTCGTGGGGGAAAGATCCCACTAAAATGGTGTGCTCCAGAGGCCATCTTCCACAGAAAGTACTCTACTGCCAGTGATGTGTGGAGCTATGGATGTGTCCTCTATGAGATATGGAGTCTTGGACACAAGCCGTTTGAGGCAAACCAATCCAAGCAGGTACCTAGCAAAGTCTTAATACCACGCCGGCTGGTAGGGGATGGGAATATTTGGTCGTATTTTCGCAGGTGATGCAACTTATAAAGAAAGGGTACCGTCTCCCTCCTCCCCCTGGATGTCCCAAGACGATCTACAAACTCATGATAGACACATGGTATATGAACTGTGACAGCAGCATATAATATAACTCCATCCTTTTACAACATCCCAGGCACCCAAAGCCATCAAGCAGACCTCAGTCGAGGGAGATTGTAAAGCTTCTACTGGGGAATGTTGAGCAGATACTGGCCATACCTCCTGAAGATGTGCCAGCTGACAGCCAGGCTGCTGTCCTGGGAGCTCCTCTGGACAGAGCCTCTCATCTCTACCAAGACCTTCAGAGTACTTACAAATTGGAGCAACTCAAGTGAAACACATGAAATGCTCACACACTCATAAAATCTATTTTCACATAACAGTGTGTACAGCAGACAATACTGGTTTTGTACAATGTATACTACAGTTGTGATATGAGTCAGTGCTGCAAATTTTCATACAAATGTTTCCCAGCCTCCAGAGGTGCCCCAAGCACCATAGCTAGTGAATGGCCTTCCTCGACCTCCTCTGGAGGGATGGCCAGAACATCTTCCTTCTTGGAAGTCAGTACTTTCAATATTTCTGTGTAGGATGGTCTCTCAGATGAAGTCATGTTCCTGTGGTGATAATAGATTATAGAGCATAAAAAACGTTTGGGGTATGGTGTAATTTGTGTTGTGCCTGCGCCCCTAACGTTCTTCTCCTCCTACTTTGACAGTCTTCCCAAACCTTCTCCGTCTCCTACTTCGACAGCCGTCGTCATAATAACGCAACCACTGTGCCGTTTTGTGTGTACCATATTGTTGGCTATCTGCATAACTCACCAACACTGTCCCATGAGCTGATAAACGGCCTTTGGACAGCCAGGAGGTGGTGGAGGAGGGTGCTCCCCTGACGTTATCATTGCAATTGCCTTTGAAAGCAAACACAGTCTCATTTAGCACAGTCATAGTGGTTCCATAGTTAAAACAAACCTCGGCATTGGTTTGTTCTGTGTATGGCTTGTGTCCAAGACTCCATATCTCATAGAGGACACAGCCATAGCTCCACACATCACTGGCTGTGGTGTACTTCATGTAGTTAATAACCTCAGGGGCACACCACTTAACGGGAACCCTCCCAGCACGGGAGCATAGTTTTCATCCAGCAGATCCCTTGCCATGCCAAAATCAGCAATCTAAAACAGAGTGTGAATTTTTACCAACTTGCATGTTTGTGTATGTGTGTATAAAGTGAGATTCACCTTGCATATGTTATGTTTCGAGATGAGGATGTTTCTGGCAGCCAAGTCTCTATGGATGAACCCCTTTGAGGCAAGGTAGTTCATCCCAATGGCTATCTGGACACTAAACTCCAGGAGATGTGTTGGAATATCACTGGGCACCATTTCCCCTGGGCTGTGTGTGAGAGCACCGATGTATGTGAGATCTTGCACATCATATACTCACTCTGGCCTCAAATCTTTGAGAAATGCTCTAAGATCTCCATTGTGCATCAATTCCACAACAATCATTTTCTGTCATCACGCACAAACTCGGGATGAAAATCCTAAAGTGGACTTTGATGTTGGCCGACCTACAGGCTCAGTTGTTGTGACAACTCCATGTAGAGTGAGAATGTTGGGGTGTTTGAACTGGGCCATGATGGCTGCCTCCTGGAGAAACTTGACAGTGTTGGCCGAGTCTGTCAGGGTCTTCACTGCCACCTCCATCACTCCACTCTCAGAAGTCCACAGTCCTTTACTCACACTACCGAAATTCCCAGAGCCTAGCGTCTCTATCAGCCTGCATACAAAAACATAGCATTAATTAACTCTACAGAATGTCAGTTCAATGTGTCTCACGTGATGTTTGTGCTAGAGATGTCTTTCACGTCATATACGAAACTATC
Organism: Geodia barretti; assembly: GCA_030341885.1. NCBI lineage: Eukaryota > Metazoa > Porifera > Demospongiae > Tetractinellida > Geodiidae > Geodia > Geodia barretti. Next base: position 74,673 of record CASHTH010001958.1, read on the forward strand.
TGTGAGTAGAGCCTTTTCTCTTCGTTGGCAGGTGTGCAGTACATGAGAGTTCCGCGCCTTTTCATGTTGTCGTCTTCCAATACCTGTAGAGAGAGGTTGTATTACTAATGGTTGCAGCTTGATGTGACTGATAATGTCGATTCGTACGTGATAAATTGCCGGGGTTTGGGTCTGATTAGCAGCATCATCAAGTACCTTTAATGGAGGTAGAACGTTAACAAAAAGTTCATAGTTAAAGTTTAGGTCACCTGATAGGGCCCCTCAATAGCTGACTGATTTGTACGAGGTGATTTTACCTGTAGAGCAGTAATAAATTTCCTCTACAGGAGCCATGGATGTAGCTACCAGTGGGGTGAGTGGTGGGAGATGGTCATAGGCGCCACGAACAGTCACAACTCCATCTGGTAGCTCCACATACTCTGGGTTACTGTACGTGTGATCTGGTGACTGCAAGTCTTTAGCCCCCTGTCTGCTAAATGACTTTCCACGCTCATATTTTGCGCTTTCAGGTTCCACTAATACATACAATTATGCAAATGTGGTTATGTAGGATTACATAAGACCAAGAGCTTTCTTACGAGTGCCTGTGTTGGAAAGCTGTTTGTGCCCATTCTTAATCCCTTTGTGCCTCAAGCAAATGATGGCAAACACAGAAGCCACGCAGAAGAAAAAGATGAAGATGCCAAAAGCTCCAAATAGAGCACCAATTGTCAAGGCATTGCTCTCAGAGCCTCGACTAGTAGCTGTGACTACATAGAAAATTGGCACATAAAGAATAAATAATGGACTGCTAGATTAGACTCCACCTGCGCAGGTGTAGCCATCTCCGGTGTATCCGACATCACATATACACTCTGAACCACCGTTGATGTGGACACATATGGCATGGATATCACACTCCTCTATGCAGTCTAGAATGGCTGCAGAAATTAGGCACATGTATTAGTTATTACATCCCTTAGAGGTATGTTGCTGGTTTATAGACCCGAGACCACAGCATACAGAATTAGGGGTGTAATAATAGCGGCAGGTGGTTTCACACCCACTTGGTATATGTTACCCCAGCAACGGCACATTATAGGGTATGATTTATTGGCAGTAGTAGCACCCACTTAGCTGTATATACTACCACCAACAGCAGAGGGCAGAGTCAGAGGGCTGAGCTACTTCCTAATCAACCCACTTTGCTTTCCTTATAGGGAATTCAGTCATTGTGCTGGAGAAACATAATTATACCAAGTAGGTTTGATGATGGCAAGTATGCTCTATTCGCGCTGCGCGCTCATAGAGCATACTTGCCATCAAACCTATACATAATATAGCCACTCTTCATTCCCAGATATAACACTTCACAGCTCGTTAGGGTTGTAGTAGATTTATACATACCTACCAACCTGCAGATAAAGCTTTGCTTGAAAAATGTGTCGAATTTGCTAGCACAAAAAAGAGGGATTTTGTAATTTTCTGGTGGGATAGGCAGTTTGCTTGATTATCAAAAACAATGGCAACCACCTGCCACCAGGCTATAAGAAAAGATACAGCCATTTAAAAGCTGGCTGTAAAATTTTGAATAGAGCACAGATGTTACTTCCTGGATGATTCCGTTGCCAGTGTAGCCAAGTTTGCAGAGGCATCCAAAGCTACCAGCAGTATTGATACAGTCAGAATGGGAATCGCAACCACCTTCAGTCAGTAGACACTCATTTATATCTGTGTATAAAAGCATAAAGGTATAATAACACGGCAGTGATGCTCTATCCAAGCTTACCAATGCAAGAGTTGTTGTCTCTAGTGTAACCAACTCGGCAAACGCAGCTTGAGTTTTTGCCAGTGCCTACACATTCCGAGTTTTCTGGACACTGGCTCGCACTTAGGCATCCCACATCCGAGACTACATCTATCAGTGGCATGGTGAAGCAACAGGTGGGTCACAACTCAAGAAAGTAAAGTAACTAGTGAGGTAGTACCCTTACTCCATTCAGTGTATATACATTGGATGTGGAAAGAAAATTTGTCCCCATACCTAAACAGCGTGTTCTTCCATCTCCTGTGTAACCAGGTCTACAGAGACAGCTGTAACTGCCAACGGTGTCAATACAGTCAGAGTTGACATCACATTCAACCACACCAACACTGCACTCGTCAATATCTTTACAGCAAGAGCGGTGAGCAAATATCACGCCAGGTAGCAATGTAAAATATAGCACATGTGGTAGACTTACTAGTACATGATTCCGTTTCATCATTAGCAAACCCATCTTTGCAGGTGCACGTAAAACTTCCGTCAGTATCAACGCAGTCAGTGCTGGTGTCGTCACAAGTATCCAGACGCAGTGCACACTCGTTGATGTTCTCACAGGTATCCACACCATTCCCACTATATCTAGGCAGACAGCTGCACTGGAAGCTGTCCCTACCTCCAACCACATCACTACATACACCGTGGGTTCCACTGCAATTGTGCTCCCCAACTACACACTCGTTTATATCTATGAGGATGAAAAACAAGATGACACTAATCTTCTTAGGCTCTCTTTCTCAGTATATATACAGGAGTCTTTAAGGCTACGCTAGTGCAAAGACTGTAGTAGCATGCATAAAGATTGGGCTTACTTATATCAACAAAGAGATGGACAAAGTATGGCATGTTTTGCTGGTAGTCCTCGATAGATTGTGCAATATCTGACAGGCCACAATGATGCGAGACTGTTCTCCAGTGGACGGCAGACCCCTGCGCATGAGAAGCCACTATATCCAGCTGCTGATTCTGGGCACTGCCAGCCTCCGTCAGACAAACTCCAACAACGTCACCAGCAAACACTCTGAAATAATCCGATTCGTTGAGATGAACAGTACCACAGGAGAACACATTCTGTCTGGAGCCAAGATACAGCTGATAGCGACTACCCTGCCTCAACAGGTAACTTCCAGACGAATTGTCAAAGTGGTAGACGGCAAAAACGGCATCAGGGAGTGAGTGTGACTCGTTGGTGGTTGTTGGATAGTAGCAGTAGTGCCAGGCATACACTGTTCCGTCACAAGGGATCAGGTGACTCGGAAGGGCATCTAGATAAACTCCAACTGACTGCGAGCCACTGCTGGGACTCTGAGAGGTATATCCTCCACTGTAGGCTGGACAAGTCTGAGAATCACTTTTGTACACTGCACAAGGAGAGAGTACAGTAGTTACAAAAGGAGATGGGGTATATACTTTATATTTACCTAAAATCGCAAGTAGAATGATTTGACATGAAAGAAATTTCATCCTCCTTTGCTTCAGTGAACATCAGCAGGTCACAGGAGGGAACTGACTACACCTCCACGAGAGACTTGGTTATAAGCAAACGGCAGACCCAGTTTTGTAATATGTGCCAAGTGGCAAGTTTTCCATTCACCACACACTTTGTCTCTGTCGCCTTTTCCGACAATAGAACTTCTTTGGGGCTTCTGTTTATGCTGGTATTGAAAATGCATTTAGTGCCAGTAGCTGACTGCCGAGAAACCACTCCAATAGCACGTGCAACATTCAGACCCTTAATAATGTTATGACTTAGTCCCACTTGTCCAGTGACAGACTGAAGTCAAATCAAGGATGAAAGACGGTTAGCTACATAGTCTAAACGTCTAATTTTCACAGTATGTTTGGAACAAAAACGGAGTTGCTTCGTGGCGTTTTCTGACGTGTGTTGTAATTGTACATTATTCACACAATTGCTTACAATAACACAGGTTAAAAAGGCTGGAATGTATACTGTACATGTACACCAGTTTCAGAGTGAGCTACACAGTGTAAGTATTCTGAAGGTCTTGGTAGAGACGAGAGGCTCTGTCCAGAGGAGCTCCCAGGACAGCAGCCTGGCTGTCAGCTGGCACATCTTCAGGAGGTATAGCCAGTACCTGCTCAACATTCCCCAGAAGACCCTTCAACACATCCCTCGGTTGAGGTCTGCTCGATGAATCTGGGTGCCTAGGGGATGCAAAAAGCATAACGGCTAGCTAGCTACAAAGCCATGATCACAGTTTCTTTGGGTTTACCATGTGTCTATCATGAGGTTGTAGATTGTCTTGGGGCAGCCAGAAGGTGGAGGGAGTCGGTAGCCTTTACTCACTAACTGTGGGATCTGTGTGTTGGCAAATAGATTAGTGTCAATGACTGTTCAATGTCCCCATTAGCTTACTTGTGGCACACCATAGGGTCAGCCCCCTCCAAGTCAACCCCTCTTGGAACTTAAAAACATTGTACATTAAGTTTTGGGTTTCTTGTACCAATCTTAATAATTACTCAGTGGAAGATCATCCCCTAAACTCAGGATAATTGTTTAATACTGCAATCCCCTGGTAAAGGCTACAGTAACAGGTTACAAACTTTTCTGATTTGGGTCGTTTCAAAAGGCTTGTGTCCAAGACTCCATATCTCGTAGAGGACACAGCCATAGCTCCACACGTCACTGGCTGTGGAGTATCTCTTATGAGTGTAGGCCTCAGGGGCAGTCCAGCGCATTGGGATCACTCCTCCATGAGACACATAGATATCCTCATCAGCCAGATCCCTCGACATTCCAAAATCGGATATCTAGAGCGATTACATCACTGTTTACTCTAGCACATGACACCACACTCTTATGGCAACAAGACACACAAATCACTTTTTGTGGGTATTACTGTGTGTACCCCCGTCCATGAATATAGTTTCACCATCCCAGTTATGGAAACTGTTGTTATAGTCCTGCTGTATATGCTGATCTATGAATATGACAGCATGAATTGTACATACCTTGCAAGTCATGTTGGAGACCAGTATGTTCCTGGCAGCCAAGTCTCTGTGGACAAATCCCCTGCACGAGAGGTAGTGGAGACCCAGAGCCACTTGTTTGGAGAAGTCCAGTAGTTGATGTGGTACATTATCTCCCACTAGCTGCCCTGGGCTGGATAACACATAGATACATGTACCTTACATATCAGATATCAGAGAGCTTACTCAGGTCTCATACGAGTCACATACTCCTTGAGGTCTCCATTGTTCATCAGCTCCACAACTATCATTTTCTAAACATAAAACCTCAGTAAATTGCCAATGTTCACATGCACGATCTTTATACTCACTGGGTGGCCAGCACTGACTACTCCATGTAGAGTGAGAATGTTGGGGTGTCTGAACTGGGCCATGATGGCTGCCTCCTGGAGAAACTTGACAGTGTTGGCCGAGTCTGTCAGAGTCTTCACTGCCACAGTCGTTTGTCTTCGACCATTAGTCCACTGTGCCTTATTAACAGACCCAAACTGACCACACCCCAGGTGGGAAAGGATTCTGAAACACAAATAACAAACAGTGAAAATAGTTGAGGAAAGTGTAAGTTTTGTGTTTAGAAGAAGTATGTATGGTATGTATGTACTGACTTACTTGATATCTTTACGTGATATGACATTGATGCTATATGATCTGATCTGTTCGTAGAGACCAGTTTCATCCTGAGACGGACATTCATACGGACTTGCAGACTCATAGATATTCTCAGCAGCCACCGTCTGCAGTAAATATCTTTACTGGAATACACTTGTACATCAAATCCTGGCACTCACCTGCTCATATATATTCCCAGGGAGCTCATAGATGAATGAGGATTCCTGTAGATTTGTACAAAAAAACTCGTTTAAAACTAGTACTCCCAGCAATATCTCTCACTTGAGGTGGAGCAGGTGAGGCGTAAATGTTTGCCCCTGCAGTTGTCTCATAGACGAGATCTGGTTGGAAATGTTGTGAACTGAACCCATCTTTCCTGAGGCTCTCTTGAGGGACCTCGTATGGGGTGGCATTGTAGTCTGGTGCCATCTCGTAGTGCTTCCCATATACCTCATTGTCTGCGATATAGTCACAAGGTATATTTAGTATAATTATACATGCACAGCATCACCCTTAATTGCATCTTTGTGGGAAAGTATGTTAATTCTTTTGACTGGTTCACAAAAACTGTTTTAATTTATATCCGATTAACATACCAATACTGTTGAGTGTGCCTGCTGTTAGTTGTTGTTGGCCCAGCCTCTTTCTCCTGTAGAGGACCCAGCCAACCAGACCAGCTGCCACAGCCAGTGCTCCCACAACCAGAAGAAGAACCACCACAACTCCTGCCACCACACCTCCACTGACACCTCCACCATCACCTTCAGAAGTACTGTTTTCACTACCTTCCATCCCACCATTAACTGTAGAGTACACACAGATGCCAGGTTAGGTGTATATTCTCCTGGTAAAAACTCACCAATACAAGAGAATCCATCCCCAGTGAATCCAAGATTGCAGGTACAGTTGTAGCTGTTCTCTCCTCCCACCACATCAGAACATGCAGCATTATTGTGACACATGGCCTCTCCAAGTAGGCATTCATTTACATCTGTGAGCATTCATTTATCAGCAAGCAGTATAATTATGCAGTTTGAACACTCACTGATGTAGGCTGAAAGTAAGATTTCTCGGTTATCTGTTTGACTATGTTGATTAATCACATCCTGGGAGCAAGAGCCACCTGAAACTAACTGTTTTGAGTCATTCTGGCTGAAAATGTTGACTCTACTGCGACTGCTCCAACATGCAGCCACCATATCTCCTTGCTCAATAGAAAAATGGTCCGACTCTTCAAGGAACCTGTCCAGGCAACTGTATGAAAAGATACCAGTCTGGAGAGTCAGGTCATAGACACTTCCATTGACGATAGGGTAGCTGTCACCGTCTTCACGATACATAGACATCTGTAGCCTAGTCCCAGCATTAGCGGACATAAAACAGAGTCGCCATCCGTACACTTCTCCAGCACAAGGTGCAGAGTCAATAGTGTTGATGTAAACAGTGTTTCCGTTAATCCCTTTTCGCCGCTGCTGGGATCCATGTTCACCGACCTGGTACGACGGACAGGTTTCGGTCCAACACAAAGATGCTACAAGGCGACAAGAAAATTAATAGTTCATTGTAAGCAGTTTATTTACTCACTCACAGAGCCATAGTAGAGTCAGAGTTGCTAGAAACCCCCTGGAGGCGCAGTAAGGGCCAACCATCGTTGTACGTTACTATCACCCACGTACGTTAGTTTCTAACCTTGCAACAAAAGGATGGAGATTCCAAAGGCCCGGCAGTGTGTAGCTACGTAGCTACGTATTATAGCTACACTCCGGCGGCGCAGGGGCGCAAGAGTACATGCGCAGAGTGTCGCGTCGATGTATGTTGCGCCGGCCGTTGAACGTAGGTGGTTGATGCACGCGCACGACGCGTGGAGCAACCCGACTTCTCTCATGCTGTGGTGCGCAACAAACTATGCAGCCCTCTCAGAGGTCTACTTGCTCCACGGTGTTGTTAGCTATCCTGAGACGCAACCCTATACTGCGCATGCCCGCACGGTCATTTTATACTTGTTTATCATAAATACACATTTGTTGAGCTACACAGCGTAAGTATTCTGAAGGTCTTGGTAGAGATGAGAGGCTCTGTCCAGAGGAGCTCCCAGGACAGCAGCCTGGCTGTCAACTGGCACATCTTCAGGAGGTACAGCCAGTACCTCATCAACATTCCCCAGAAGACCCTTCAACACATCCCTCGGTTGAGGTCTGCTCGATGAATCTGGGTGCCTAGAGGGTGCAAAAAGCATAACGGTTAGCTAGCTACAAAGCCACGATCACAGTTTCTTTGGGTTTACCATGTGTCTATCATGAGGTTGTAGATTTTCTTGGGGCAGCCAGAAGGTGGAGGGAGTCGGTAGCCTTTACTCACTAACTGTAGGATCTATGTGTCAGCAAATACATACAGCTTCAGTGAATTAAAACCAGTGTGTGTTGCTGTTGGGGTTGCACAGATCACAAACCGTTCTAATTTGAGTGCTTTCAAAAGGCTTGTGTCCAAGACTCCATATCTCGTAGAGGACACATCCATAGCTCCACACATCACTGGCAGTAGAGTATTGCTTGTGTAAGAGGGCCTCAGGGGCAGTCCAGCGAACAGGGATCATGCCACCACGAGACACATAGATATCCTCATCAGCCAGATCCCTCGACATTCCAAAATCGGCAATCTAGTAGTGTCATACCAAAATGAGCAATCCTGTAGTAAGCGATACTTCAATGTTTACTCTAGCATAATAATACAAGCACTTTTTTATGGCAGGAAAACACATGACACAGGAAATGATATCAGCTGGTATATATGGACTTTGCTAGGTGAACCACCATCTATGAATAACTTTATGTACCTTGCAAGTCATGCTGGAGACCAGTATGTTCCTGGCAGCCAAGTCTCTGTGGACAAACCCCCTGCACGAGAGGTAGTGGAGACCCAGAGCCACTTGTTTGGAGAATTCTAGCAGCCGCTGCGGTACAGAGTCAGCCACCTGCTGACCTGGACTGGAATAGCACACACACTATTGTTCATGTTACATATCAGATATATCAGAGAGCTTACTCAGGTCTCATATGAGTCACATACTCCTTGAGGTCTCCATTGTTCATCAGTTCCACAACTATCGTTTTCTAAACATAAAACCTCAGTAATTGCCAATGTTCACATATAGTAATTATTACTTTATACTCACTGGGTGGCCAGCACTGACAACTCCATGTAGAGTGAGAATGTTGGGGTGTCTGAACTGGGCCATGATGGCTGCCTCCTGGAGAAACTTGACAGTGTTGGCCGAGTCTGTCAGAGTCTTCACTGCCACAGTCATTTGTCTTCGACCATTAGTCCACTGTGCCTTATTAACAGACCCAAACTGACCACACCCCAGGTGGGAAAGGATTCTGAAACACAAATAACAAACAGTGAAAAAATAGTTGAGGAAAGTGTAAGTTTTGTGTTTAGAAGAAGTATGTATGGTATGTATGTACTGACTTACTTGATATCTTTACGGGATATGACATTGATGCTATATGATCTGATCTGTTCATAGAGACCAGCTTCATCCTGAGACGGGCATTCATACGGACTTGCAGACTCATAGATATTCTCAGCCACTATCTGCAGTGAGAACATTAGCAGAACACCCAAAAACACTCCATGGCACTCACCTGCTCATATTTATATCCAGGGAGTTCATAGTTAAATGAGCATTCCTGCATAAGTCAATAATAAACTCAATAAAAACTCGCAACAATAACTCTCACTGTATTTGGATCCAGTGTAGCATAGACGTTTTCTCCTCCTGCAGTCGGCTCATAGACTATCTCTGGTGGGGACTGAAGTGAACTGAAGCCATCTTTCCTGAGGCTCTCCAGAGGAATCTCATATGGGGTGTCATTGCAGTCTGGTGCCATCTCGTAGTGCTTCCCATATACCTCATTGTCTGTTAAAGGTACGGTTTAGCAACTACACAATTCTTCTGATATCGGATTAACATACCAATACTGTTGAGCGTGCCTGATGTTAGTTGTTGTTGGCCCAGCCTCTTTCTCCTGTAGAGGACCCAGCCAACCAGACCAGCTGCCACAGCTAGTGCTCCCACAACCAGAAGAAGAACCACAACAACTCCTGCCACCACACCTCCACTGACGCCTCCACCATCGACCACTGGAGCTCTCTGTTACTACTGGATTACCACCTCCTCCTCCTCCTCCTCCTCCAGCATCGCTACTGCTAGTGCTCTCTGTTTCAGAAGTATTGTTCTCACCATCTCCTATTCCACTGTTTACTGCATTCAATAAGAAACCATTACTCTTTCCTATAGTGTTTGTTAAACAGAGGCCACACCACACATGTACATTCCCATGCAGTGAGAATAAGTTAGCTCACCAAAACAAGAGAATCCATCTCCAGCGAATCCAGGATTGCAGGTACAGTCATAGCTGCCCAGCAGGTTAGAACACACAGCTTTGTCATGACATCTGTTGTCTCCCATCGTGCATTCATTAATATCTAGGGAGAATAGCTTCTTTTACACATTTGCATAAGTTAAACAATGCTTTGTTGGTTTAAGTATACTTACGATAGTATGGTGTTTGTGACTAAGTGTAACTCACCAACACAAGAAAATCCATTTCCAGTAAATCCAGTTTCGCACGTGCAGTCGTAGCTGCCCTCCAAGTTAGAACACACGGCATTATCATGACATCTGTTCTCTCCCATTGTGCATTCGTTTATATCTAGGGAGAATAGCTTCTATTTACACATTTAACTGTAAAATTGCATACACGTCACTCTGTTGACCCATGATAGAATAGTGCTTGTGACTAAGTGTAACTCACCAACACAAGAGGTTCCATCTCCAGTGAATCCAGGATTGCACGTACAGTTGTAGCTGTTCTCTCCTCCCACCACATCAGAACATGTGCATTCTCATGGCATGTGGCCTCTTCCAGTTCACACTCATCCACATCTAGTATAGAAATTTTGTTTTTTAGTATCTATACAGTCTAAGTAATACTCACTGATGTAAGCTGAAAGTGAAATTTGTCGACGGTCTGTTTGACCAGGCTCACTTATTAGACCCTGTGAACAAGAGCCACCTGACGTTAACCTAATGAACACGTCAAAGCGAAAATTCTCCACTCTGTTGCTATCATCGTCATTCCAACACGCTGCCACCATATCTCCTTCTTCAACAGAGAAATAGTCTGGCTCTTCAAGGAACCTGTCCAGGCAACTGTATGAGGATATGTCGGTCTGGAGAGTCAGGTCATAGACACTTCCGCTGACTAGTCGATAACTGTTACCGTCTTCTCGGCGATACATGGATACTTGAACATTGGCTGGAGCGGTGATAGGATTCGTACATAGTTGCCATCCATATACATTCCCAGCACAACGTGCAGAACGTTCAGATACTGGGTTGATATAAACAGTGTTTCTGGTCGGCGTTCGTCTGACAGCCAGCCCCCCAAAAAAGATACTTTCACCAACTTGGTAAGACGGACACGTTTGCGTGAAACCAGAAGGAACTATAATAGAACGACGAGCGAAGAATAGCTGTGAACATAACTAAAGTGAGTCTACTCACTGAACCATAGCAGAGTCAGAGATGTTAGTACTTTAGACGCAACGTGGAGTTTAACCATCTTGACGAGAACCGTTGAAGCTAGTGTGATGGGGTGCGTTTGACGCATAATAATAATATTATCGCGAATCCGCCTTTTACGCATGCGCAGTAGGCTTTGCTCTGCTGCGTCACCGGGAATGTTACCGGAAATCGTTCTTCTTCCTGTCGGGACATGGTTTTCCACAGAATAGTCAAACAACAGACTTGCCTCGACGACTCTGAAGCTGAGATACCTAGCTACATGTCCTTGCATAGCTAGTAGTCTCATCTCCAGGCCAGACACACGAACGCAAATAACCAAAAAGTCAAAGTCAAACTCAATGTGAAAACTCAAGGCAGCCAGATAAACTACGATACTTTGACTAAAGCATGTAGCTAGGCCTATATAGCTATAGTGTAAATTAGCTACGTTTGCGTGCCTGCCGTTCACATACCTACCTAACCATCAACCATCCCGGAATTTCCGGGAATATACCGGAAAATCCCGTCGCGGTATCCCGAAAATAATTATTTCGGAAGCGCTGAGCTCGCGTTTGGTCTGCCCGTCGTGCGTATCGTGCGCGCGAACATCGTGACCCTTGACCTCCATGAACCTTCAGCGAAGCCTTCATCAAGATCATCACTAACTCCATTCCTAATACTTTGTATATTTTTATGTGTGCTAGTGTACCATCACTTCTTGTACCAGTCAGTTTTTGTAAAGTATTATAATCAAGGAAAATAATTAAAGGCTCAAGGAAAAATATCCCTGCATGTTGGTAGGTATGACTTCAGTCACTCCAAAGTATGCTTCGTTGTTTCTTGTTCCAGGTTAAGTTCTTCTGGTAGCACAGTATGCCTCATTGCTGTGTGTGGTGACATGACCAGACTCTCTTTCTCCATTTGAGGTCACTGCACCGTAGGCTTCATTGCAGCTTGTGTTGATGTCATATTCTGTTCCTCTCAAAGCACTGCCATCTGTGGTGACATATTGTGTTACTTCAGTGAAGTCACATTGCCATCTGCGGTGACATATTGTGTTAGCTACTCAGTGGAAGTCACGTTGCCATCTGTGGTGACATATTGTGTTACTCCAGTGGAAGTCACGTTGCCATCTGTGGTGACATATTGTGTTACTCAGTGGAAGTCACTTCAAGGTATGCCTCGTTGATAGTGGTATATAGGAATTTTTTGGGATTCTGAGGACATCACTAAAAAGTATGCCTCGTTGCTATATATTAGTTGTGATATCATTCATTGTGCAGTTCCCATTCATTGCTGTTGATGTAACTATATTCTGTAGATGAGGTGCTGGAGATCACACCTTCGTTGGTATTGGTGGAGGTAGGGGTGTGGTATGCCCCATTGCTGTTTGTGGTGACATTAGGTCCACTACCTGGGGTAATGGATAGAGATCTGAAACTTTCTCTGGGATAACTATGAATGACTCAACTACTGTTTTCTTTATTGACTCATTTTTTGTGACTTTAGTGAAACGACTTTAGTGCTTTTCATTGAAACGGTAAAAAAACCAGAAAAAATTAAAAATACTCAGAGCCATAGCAGAGTCATAATTTTTCCGACGAAAGGTAAGATTCGAAGCTATTGGTTTGTGTCGATGCGCACGATATGACAGCATGTGCAACTACGCTATGTATTACAAGTTTGTAAACAACAATAGATTAACAGCCTCAGGGAAGACAGGGATGACCTGGGCATGTGATGCAGTAGTACAATGGGATGATTGTTACATCTTCAAACTGACATTTCTTGCTCATGTAAATTTTACTCCACACAAGCCCTATATTGTCGCCACTCTTACTCATGACATGAGTTTTGAATAGTGTAGTGTGAAGACAGGCAAACGAATTCTGTAGAGAAAGCAGCATTGTAAAATCGGTTAGTTGAGCGAACATTGAAGTAAACAAAGTCACGATTCAAAACTGAGGACCTGTCAGAGAGGGCATTTGCTACCATTCTTACGTGCATAGGAAACGAGTCATAGCTGCACATCATACGACAGATATCACTCGTGCGTGTGGAGTAAAATTTACATGAGCAAGAAATGTCAGTTTGAAGATGTAACAATCATCCATTGTACTACTGCATCACATGCCCAGGTGATCCCTGTCTTGTCTCCTTGCTTTTTATGGCATCCACACTTTTTTATTTTTTATTTACTTGTATAATAGTGGCCTATAATAGTGGCATACAAGAAATAATAACCATGAGTTCTGTCTTTGTTGTTTTGTGAGCAGAGTATCTAGCACTCACCGAAGCAAATTGAGACAAGCAAAATCAATCAATCACACTTTGTGTTGGCTTTGCCTACAGTTTCAGAATAGCTATATAGGATGGCCTACTTGTAGCATGGGGTGATACATCCTTATGGCGGTAACTACCTCTCAACTGCAAAACATTCCATTTATATACTTTAGCACGTCATTACTAAAGCACTCATCGATCGGGAACAGACTAGTCAGGTAGCTAAGTTGAATATGGACGTGGACAGATTACTATGGCATGAACTTGTTAGCAGGCGGGAAGGGAGGACACTTATAAGAGCAATAGTAGGGAGTGGGATGTAAATAAAGTGGGAGTGCACAGCAGTGACACACCATAGCAACTTCCACCTGAACAAGGAACTGTTTATACAGGACACCCGCTGAGAGTATATAGAATGAGAGCCCTTGGATGTGGATGGTGTGGGGACCACAATAGCCGATATGTCATCTGTTTGATAGGTAGGGTTTTGTCACTAAAACACCGCATAATTACACATTTGTTCTTATATGGTGAACAGGGTATATAGTAGTAAATGATACTATAGTAGTGGAGGAAGCTAAGAGGCGCACTTCTCCCCTGACTGGAAACCCGGTAAATTATAGTTGATTGTGTAGTATGAGGAAGAGGCAAATAGGGCATTCCATTTCATATAAAAGGAGCCAGCCATGAGAAACAACAGCAAGACATTGTTTTGGATCTGCATCATCGAGAAACACTTTGGGCACTTGTATCATGAGTCTTGCAGCTCTCATTTGCCTGCAGGGGCTCCTTTTTTCAATGTGTGAGTCACTGATTGACTTCACACAACAATATATTAATGTTTGTTTTGCAGTCTCTCTGGGATCAACAGTGTCATCTATTGTTGGATCAACAACATCCAGTTCTTCGATAATTGCCAACAGACAAGGTCCTACAGAGGGTAGAGTATATCTGAATCTCAACAACGGGGCCCAAACCAGCGGTACAGTGTACAGCTGGACATACTGCTACTCTGCAGATGGTGACCCACCTCCATATGAACTAGTCATTGCTATGTACCGACCCCAACCAAATGGAACCTATCAACTGATTCCAGGGAGCTACCAAGAGTTGAGAATTACCACTCGCCTTGGCTCCACTTTCGACTGCAGAGACATAGACCTGGAAACATCTGACTTTTTCAAGGTCCAACCAAACGATGTTGTTGGTGTCTGTGAACCATTCAATTCTAGACGTGTTGAGATATTCTTCTCAGCTCCTGGCAGCTTTCTAAGCTGGAATGCAGGCAGCTGTAGCGAGGATAGGATATCCTCTTCTCGTAGTAGCCTGGCTGAATCTCAGAGAATCTTTCTCCTGCGAGCATCTATTAGTAAGGCACACTATCAAACAATAAATGTAGCTGTCTGCTTGTATCAAACATGCAGATGTGAATGAGTGTGCAGAAGGGACTCATACTTGTCATGAGAATGCACAATGTACAGATGTGGTAGGAGGGTTCACTTGTGAGTGCTCAACTGGATTCACTGGAGATGGATTCGTCTGCCAGGGTATTTTGGATGACATGGCGGGAGACAATCAGTTTAGTGCTCTGATATTTCCTATCATAATTATGCAGATATTGATGAGTGTTCCAGTGATTACAGCCCATGTCATGAACAGGCCACTTGCTCTAATGAAGTAGGGAATTTCAGCTGTGAGTGCAACACTGGGTTTACAGGGGATGGATTCCACTGTGAAGGTAGGCAAACTAAGTGCTTATAGCTACTACTATCACGGCCATAATGTCTGTGGGCATTGTCACATATATTGATGAATGCCTCATCATTGATGGTGGTAGCACCAGGCCATTTGCTCTAATAAATGAAAAGCACGGAAGTGCAAACCCTCGGCGCACTGTGACGCGCACGCGTAAGTAAACGCATGCGCCGTACCACTAATTGGTGGGCTGGGTTTAGTTTTAGCTGTTACTCGCGGTCTCTTGCCAGCTCGCGCAGAGTCTGACGCGGGCTAACTACACTACTAGATAGCATGGGAGAGGCGATACACGCCCTGCGTTGCATCTTCTGGTGCCTCCGAGGTACGCAAAGCACGCGGATTGATCAGACCCCGGTAAGCCATCCCGTCCGTTGTGTATTTGCATATTGCCCTTTTTCGCGCTCTAGCTTCGCAACGGAGCGTTTTCAGGGAAAACCGTTCGAAAATTCTGACCTTCATTGCCCGTTCAGTAGGTGGTATCCTTTGTGAGACGAACGAACACTCGAGAAGTGAGATGACGAGTAACAGACAGACAGACAGACAGACAGACACACAGACCCCCAAGTACTGTAACCCTCGCTGCGCATGCGCGCCGAGGGTTAACCAGGAGGTTATACATGCACATGTAACACTGGCAATGGCTCCTTCTGTGAGGGTAGGTCAATTGGTTTACGGGGCAAGATATATATTCTGGCATCCACGTCAGATATTGATGAATGTTTGCGCGGTGATCACTCGAATGCCGTCTGTGCCAATGAAATAGGAGGCTTCAACTGTATATGTAATGGCACACTCTCCTAAAGCAATGGTAGAGCACACTTACTAACCATTACTCACTACACTATCCATGCTGATGTCTCATCAATGCATATATAGCTAATAGCCAGCAGCTAGGGAGTGAAAACATGCTACTGCTCCCGTTGTATGTAGGGACAGGAGCTCAGACACAGTCTGGTACCAGTGCTGTGAGACTAATGATCGTGTTGATAACGGCTGGTGCCTCATCTGTTGTGACATTTTTTGTTAGTGTCATGGCCACACTGAGCTGTGTCAAGCTGTGGCAGATGAAGAAGAGGTTAGATTGCAAGCAGCCCGAGCTACATGTGTTATGTGTGTCTGTTTCCATAAATAGACATGAGCTGAGTGAACCCGTTGCTCCTGCTAGTGGAGGAGATGACATCATATCCAAGCCATGTTTGGCATATGGTTCTTTTGGTACAGAGAAAGAAGCCAAAGATGGTCAAAATGAAGGGTACTATTCTTATGCAGACTAAAATTAGATTTGGTATAATTATGTTATAGCCGTAAACAAGAAATCTCGCGCGCACGCGCACCTCGCATGGCGGCGCAGCACGCAGAGAGCTACTTCAGGTTGCAATAAATACTGAGAAGAATTTGGTATCTCCCTAGAAACTCTCATACACCTATTGTCCTCAATACGGCAAGGATTTCTTATGTACACAATATTATCATGTATCGTTACTCGAAGTTCATCTCTGGTTGTCTCGACAGTGAGTGTTTTTTTGTTAACTTTATTATCTCTGACTCACTCAACCTTGCCTACTCTTCTATTGGTTATAATTGCTTGTATGGTAACTCTCATACAAAATTTTTCACTGATTATGATTCACAAACAGCAAATATTGTTGGCGAGCGGGAGCGAGCCAACCTAGTCGTCGCAACGGGCCGATTT
>CASHTH010001959.1:0-21283 GCA_030341885.1 Geodia barretti
TTGCTTGCTAAAAGTACAAAAAATTTGTCCACTCATAGCCGACTCACATGCAAAATTCAACCTGTCACACATGAAGACACAAACGTCTCTCTTCCTCAGCTCAGTCATTGCTGGAGAGGCTGACCCACAGGATCATCTTCAAACTGGACGACGCGGCGCTCGAGATCATCTGCGGACTGTACGGGAGGAACCAGAAACTGAAACTGACTCCGTCAGACGTCCAGTTTCTCCAGCCGCCGGGTGCCACGCCCTCCCGACAGCTGCGAATCCTCGTTCCTCTGTGGGTCAGAGAGATCCACGCGCTATTCTTTTACTTTTTACAGGTATGCTGCTCCCTCCCTCTTCCTTCCCATACACACAGCTTTAAGTTTCCACTGTATAAGCTGGTGAAGACTACTTCGTTTAATTGTTTGTTAACCCGCTCTAGTGCTTTTCATTAATTTTGATGTACACACTTGTCTTGTGTTGACACCCAGTTATTCATGCACACACCCACACAGTCGCTGTCAACGCTGGCTCTAAAACCAAAGTACGCGTCGCAGGAGACTCACATACGTTTCCAAGTGCCTCAGAGTCTCCAGAATATGTGTCTGAGTGCAGGTCTCCCGGCTGAGCTCCATCAGGACCTTCTCTTTCTCTACATCAGACCTCACACTCAGGGCAGAGGTAAATGCTCTATACTTAACACACTCTCAAGGCATGTGCATGCTCTGCATCTTAGATAAGTCCATATGTATGTATCATAGTAGTAGACCAATTGGTACATACTGATACAGGTCACCTGCCCCACATTTCCAGAGATCTTAGGAATATACGTATAGTCTGGTTCTGTTTGTGTGCTGCCTCCTCCTTTCAGGCATGGCTGTTTTCTCGGTGTCGCTGGCCGACTCCAGCGGTCGTCTAGTGCCGCCGCAACCCAGCGAGGTGTCGCCACGCGAGGGAGGGTGGAACCCTGCCAATTTGGACCTCACTCTCTCGGTGTGCGCCCAAGGAACTGAGGCAGTACTGGAGGACGACCAGGAGTCTCCGGACAGAGGTTTGTGTATAGCCTGTTTCCAGTACCAGATTGGTCTTGTTCGATAAGGCTTAAAGTTATCTTCACTACACAACACAAGGTATAAAAAAAAAAACACAAAACTGTGTGCTGTGGGACAGAAACCCTGTTACATAATATTATGAGCATGTGAGCTTACTGAAAGATGGTGGTGCACAGAAATATAGATGAAGGCATATGAGAATTTTAGTACGATTTGAGAAGGGTTAGAAATAGATTTTTAGAAATGCTCTGTATGTTGTCAAGAGAGTCTGTGTTTTGTTGTATTCATGGCAAATACTGCTGTAGATGAAGGGTACCAGCTGAAGATTGACATATGGGAAAAAGGCAACGTCGGAATCACTGATCTATCGGCAAAGCTCCACCTCTGTTTGAAACAGGCTCTCTGCGACCACATCTTGGAGTTGTACTTCCTACCGCAACCGATTGCTCGTATCGACGAAATGCTTCAGTTTGAAGACTCTCCCTCGGCTACTAGTCCGTTTGTCGTCCTCGAGCCATCGCCTCCGGAGCCCTCCCGCAGAGAATCGCTGGACTCCCCACGGAGAACTCTCTTTGAAAAGGGCGAGGTCCGAGTCCCTAGCGCGCTGGGTTTTTTCCCACAGCGTTCCCACGAGAGTGGCGGGGTACTGTCCCCCGATACCCCTGTTCAGGGCGAACCTCACCGGTCCCGCTGTGACACTGTCTCCGTAGCTGCAGCCATGGACGACGTATTCCACTCACTGGACACCTCGGGGAAGGACGACACCACTTTCGATCCACCGTCCGAAGTGGCGTCCTCCACTGCTGGGCTCGAAGCTGCGTCGTCCACTGCAGGTCTTACGTGGCAGGAGAAGGAGCTGAACCGGAGAGAGACGGAGGCAATAGACGCCTACCAGAGGGAGGCTCACCACGGGAGACAGGGAGTCCTGGAGAACACGTATAGCTCTCTCATCCCGCAGCATTTCGCGGAGACTCGCCGACTCTCTTCGCGCTCCGTGGCACACTATTCCTTCCCTCTCCTCGGGAGCTATTCCTCCGAAGTGTTTCTCAACGAGACACTCAGTTTCTGCAGTGTCCTCTGTCCAGACCTGAGCCTCAGTGTCTTTAGACTGGGCTCCAATGGTGTGTACGCTCACCACACCCCGCAGAAGACGTCGCGCATTCGATCGGCCGTCGAAGTGGAAGAGACAAAGTTTGTTGCTGTCGGAAGGAACCTGAGACAGTGGGACGAGGCTCGCTCGCCAGATGTCGTGGAGATCAGGCTCACTCAGGTACAGATAGAGAGTAGTGCGTAACGCTAACGTAAAATGTTCGTGTGGATTTTCAGGAAGCGTTAACCCTCTGGAAAGTCGATGGGTGGACCTTGTGCAGAGGGCTAGGTGAAAGTGAACATAATTATTATGCCTTGATCCATGTATTTAATTATAGCCAACTCGTTGTGGAACTGCATGCATGATTGTGTAAACTCTATCTCCATCCCCGCCCCCTCCACCCCATGATCAGCCGTGGATTGATGCCCAGACGAAGCAGTCACTCCAGATGTTCCATCCTCTGGACTCTAAGAAGATCAGTAAGACTGTCGACTACCCTCTCACCAGCCTGGCCAAGGACAGACCCTGCTTCATCCCTCGCCAGAGACTCCTCCTCCTCTCCCTCTCTCACAAAATGGTGACCTCTCCCCCTCCCTGCCTCTTGCCAACTCTCTCTCTCTTTCTCCATTCTTCTATCTTTTGCTAGTCACAGTACTCAGAAACAGCAAAGCACAGAGTATCTCCTTCGCTTTTTCGTTAGGGGTCTGAGTATTTGAGACGTTTTTTTCCCCAATTATCATTTTACACTTCTTTTCTGCGGAACTCCCTCTTCGGAATTTTATCTCTCGTTTCTTCCCATCCTCTTCCTTGTGTTCCCTCACTTCCCCTTTGCTGCACAGGCTGAGCTGTGGCTGTACAACCTGTCTGAGGAACTGGTCACACAGATGAGAAACCGGTTGGACGGGTTGAACAAGTGGCAGCAGACGAGGGTCGGATTTCTCCATCACCTCCTGGCCCAGAAGATGGGGCTGTTTCAGCACACTCGCGCCCAGGACCTCCGCGAGTGGACGACACTTGCTGCCAAACACTGCTCCTCTCTGCAAGACACCGTAATTCTCTACAGGAACCCAGCTCCCGTTTCAACTGTACGTCTCTCTCTCTCCCTCTCTTCCTCTCGCCCTAATTTTCCGTATTGCAGACATTGATACTGAAAATGGGTGACTTGTCAAAGAATAATCATGGCAGTCAAATGCGAGAAACCTAATCTTAAGTCTTGATGCGCACAGTGATGAAAAAAATGCCCCAACATAACAATATCTGTTTTTCTTCTTCATCAGGCATCGTCTCAGCGTCAGCAACGTCCCCAGCCCATTCCGGCACTGGAATCGCTGTACCAGGAGGCGGTCCCGACAGGCCACACCCCCCACACCATGGACCCTGTCTACAACCACGGTCACCAGGTGAGGGAGAGCCACGCCCACTTCCGGAAGACCTACGAAAGCCGAGACTTGCTGGGGAAGGTGAGGAGGCTTATAAACTGGAGCAATGAAATTTGTAATTTGAACAACGTCCACCAAACTGCCAAATTTTCCCTTGTGATTTGGTGCAGGTTTTCACATCTTGGCCGAACCAGAGTGGGGCGGGAGCTGTGCCTGTTGAGGCCTCTCTCATCAGACAGCTAAAGAGACTCGCTCGTCTCCTTCACTTCTGCTCCTCCCGTCTCTCGCTCCGCCCACCTCCGGCTCCGCCCGGCCACACCCCCATGCCCGCCCGTACGGCGTGGTTCGACGGAATCCGCAACGAAGCCCTATCTCAGTACATACAGTATCTGAAGACGCTAAACTTTGAGGAGATCACCGAGCGGGCGTCGCCACAGCTTCAGCCGAGACGCGGCGGGGGCGGGAGCCACACCCCGACACGCCTTCCCCAGCCTTCCCCGCCCGTCTCTGCCCTCCCACACAAGTTTTACAAGTGCATGCAGCGATCGTGGACACACGGAATAATTCTCGTCGAGCTGACGTTTGTTGAGGAGAGATTCGATGTCAAACTACTGACACTGGAGAGCTCAAGACTCAACGGACAGAAATCTCTCAATCCTGAAGTAAGTTATATCGGTCACCCACACCAAATTTTACGTTTTGTTAATTTGTAGTTTCATTTTACGACCCCCGCACACACATGAAAACGCTTCCAAGTAGAGGCTGCCATTTTGCGTTTTCAATTATATTAGTTTACCATTTAATCACGCGAACTGATAATTTTACACTTATTTCCCATTGAGTGGCAAACACTTTAAGTTAATCACTTTCCCTCTCTCTCCTCTCCTCTCTCTCCTCAGGCCCACAGTCTGTTCTCCAGTGAGTGTGCCCGCTACAAGGACCTCATCCACCTCCACTCCTTCATGCACGACTTCCACCTCGGCGTGGTGCTGGGGATGGTGAGCGGGGAGAGGGAGATCCCTGAATGGCTGGACCTGAAGGCCTTTCTCGAGCAGTTCACGAGAGAAAACAAGCATCCACTAACCTTCAACAGACACAGACTAGAGAGAGGTACGTAATACTACTACATACTATAGTAGAAGAATTCCCTTTGGGTGCCACGGGTATCTGCTTAAATTGATGTATAAAGTATTAGCGGCTAGTATTATAACCCCCATATAAATTCGTATGGACTAGTAATGGAGGCTCTGGACACATTTATGTGTCCGCGACTGGTGTTGGCTACTAAAGGCCAGTGCTGTGTATTACTGACTGAAACAGTTAGGGCACACAACTCTCTAGAAGCGTGGGGGAGAAAACTAAGGTATACCGTGACACAAAACCTCGCCCTATTATCTATGTAATGTGCTCCTGTGCGTAAGCTGTCGGTATGTGAAAATCGCAACATGTCCTATACATCAGTTGTTGAGCAAGATGGTAATATCTGTTTTCAGGTCAGATAAAGGTTCCGCTGCCCAGCGTGAAACCGACCCAACTCTACCACCACATCCTAGCCCACTCTGACGTCTTCGACATGCACACTCTGGAGTTGGGCCCCGCGGGGGGGACGTCAACGGGATCCTCATCAACCAGTAGCATCTGTCTCCACATCGACGTGTCTCCACAGAGCCTCGGTCCCACAACCTCCCCACAGCTCTCGAAACTCTTGCAAGACGCACACGAGAGCTACTCGATCCACGTGGTGGCAATGTGTGAGGACGCCAACCCTCACTGTCTCGTTCTTGCCTTCTACCTCCTCCTCGTGAACCTCCGGGACAAGTTCCCGAGACTCACACGGGATCATCACTCCAGTAGCATCATCCTCGCTCCCCTCTCTAGCCAGTATAACATTCTGCCGAGCCCCGACGAACTGGCGCAACAGAGTTCGGAAACGGAGCTCCACCTGAGCGTGAGGAAGCGCAGGATGAAACTCGGGCTGGACCCGCACCAGCGGTCGGTTTCGTCGCAGCTGGTGGTCGACGGGGCTCTGATAGCGGAGCACATGCGGAGTCTCCAGGGACACTTTGAGGGCGTGGTGAAGAACGCACTGCACCACATGAAAAGAGACGAACTGTGGAAACGAATGCTGTACGGAGGACATAAGACCGATCCTTCCAAACCAGCCATGATGCAGGTGTGCTAGTAATGCAGCTCAATGTATTTTAGTATGGTGAAATTCTCTGATCAAACCGATGTACAAAACACTCTCATAGAGATAATGCAGTTAAAGTGCATTAATGTTGAGAACATTATGTTTATAGCTCTTCACTTTATGGTGTTTGTAGCATGTACAAATACAGTCATGGACCTATGCAGAGTTTAAGTATAATGTACAGTCAGGACAGCCCAGCCTGTGTGTATCATTATCGTCTGCCTCACTTTCTCCCTCAGGCGTCATTCGAGCAGTTGAGATGTGACGAATTTCGAGATCTCCTTCGACTGGTTACCGTGTGTCCACTGGAGAAACTGGACCCCCAGCTATCGGCCCTCCGCAGACAGACCAAGAAATGGTTCCGCCGTCTCATGAGGTTTGCTCAGAACCTCTCCTCTACCTATACTTCAGTCCAATGGAAGTACAATAGTTCAGCCAAAACTAACCTGAATTCAGTATAGCATACATTCATAAGGTACAGGTTGAAATGTTGAATTTTGGCTTAGCTGTGCATGGTACGGCTAAGGTTTTCTGTCTTGTGTTTTGTAGTGCAATGAAGATCAGGTTCTCAGAGAGTGTCCGAGTCTACAAGACTGAGAGTGAAAACTACTTTTTTACTGTAAGACACACCACTATACTCTTTCTGTCTTTACACGAGTCTCCTGCCCCCTAATTACAGGTGGTAATTAACCCCGACTGGGCTGATATGGTTGTCCTGGCTCAGTCCGACAGAGACGGAAAGTCACAGGGAATGTACGCTGTCTACCGCAAGCCAAAGGAAGGTAGTTTGGTCCCGCAAGACCAGAGGCCCCTCACGGCTCACGTGGAGGCCGACCGACAACACATTGAAAACATCGTCAATTTCTGCTGCTGCTATCTGTGGGCCAGTATGCTTGACAGTACCCCTCCCCAACCTCAGTTGAATCTACTCTAAATGTTATGTAGTGTGTGTGATGATGCGTGACCCCACCACCCGCCAATTTTTTAAAATAACTGCGCATGCGCATATATACGTCACATTGTGGGGTTTTCCCTTCAAACGTCTTGATTGCCACGTATGCAAGGTTGACAAAACTGTGTGCACGTTGCTTGCTTTTCCGTTGGTATATAGCTGCGACAGAGATGAGGTGAGTTTACTGTAGAACCGAAAACCCTTGAGAGAAACGTAATGGCTACGTTGATCATTCCAGAGGCCGCAGAGAGCGAGAGTTTTCTGCACAGACTAACTCCTCCCCCCCAGCCCAAGGCTCTACAGCGGCTGCTGCAGGAGTCCCTGTCGGTGCTGTCTCACTGGTACTACGACAGTCACGGAGGGGGAGATGAGACGGGGAAGGTAGGAGACGACGGGGGAGAAGGGATTCCGCTCGTTCAGCTGTCTTCAAGCCCGGCTCCTAGACTCCATCCCACTGCTGAGAGCTGTCTCTCTTCGCTCAGAGCCGGGACCGCCTCCATTGCGACTGGTGGCGCCTCTCCCGACTTCCTCAACCTACCTGTAAGACAAACACACAAGAAGTCAGATCTTGGATTTATTTTTTCATCGTGAAAGGTCGGTGTTCATCTGCACATATTCTCCTTCCTGGACGCCAGATCTCTCTGTCAACTGGCGCAGACCTGTGGGTACATGCACAACTTGACCCCTGACCCCTTGCTCTGGACGCGCCTCCTAGAGAGGGACGTGCAGTGCTGGAACGTGATTGGTCACCTCTCGCACCCCCAGGTGTACCACGAGGTCTCCTCTGACCTCAGCCCGAAGCAGATGTGAGGAGATAACTTCACATTATACATTACGTGTATATGTACATGTAGGAGATAATAATATTAATGTACATTACGTGTGTAATGGTTAGAAAGCTGCATGCATTTTTACCGTGTTATATAAAGTGTTTAAAGTCTGCTGCTTCATGCCTCTGGCAAAACAAGCAAGTCTGTCTTCTGAATTTTTATTCAGGCGGTTTACTTAATTCCAAGTACGCATAAAACTGATGAAATTTGAACTCCTGTTTGCTCTATGGCCATGGCGTTCCATTCTAGCTGAATAAGTATGACATGGAATGTGTGGAGACTTGTAATTCTGTTTCTGCAGCTATTGTCGTTGTCTGTGTCATCGGGACAGGAGGCCACGGCAGTCGTTTGCCTACCCCATCACCGGCCGACTCCGTTCCCTGTTCCGCAAGATCCAGGGCCACGTTCCACGTCTGCTCATGTTTGGTTCCGGACTGGAGTCCGTCCCGCTGGTCCGCTCCATGCTGTGGGAGGCTGACTCTCCGTATCATCCCATCGGCCTCTCCCCTGGCAAAGACGGTGTGTACACTTATGTCGTATGACTGAAACGTTTGAAAGACACAAAAATCTTGCAACTGTCAAAGTGTAGTACTCCACACCCACACACATCGATTCTGCCTATATATTACGTTCAAGAAGGCCTTCCGCACAGAGTTAGTACATGAATTACATTGGTTACTGTGATCGTATATGTCTAGGTGTGGAAGTGGTGTTTGCATTCAGCACCGAGACACTGCAGTCAACTTGATCACTCTCTATACTTCCACCAGGTGACCCCCCTCTCTCTCTCTCTCTCTCTCTCTCTCTCTCTCGCGCGCACCATTATCCTTCTTCCTCGCCTATTCTCACTCTCTCTCTCTCTCTCTCGTCTTCCTCCAGAGCAGAGAGGGAGGCAGCTAATGCAGGGCAGCGGGCCAGAGTCAACAAACTCATGTCAGCAGTCAGCAGTGGGCAGACAGACAGAGAAGGAGAAAGGGAGGGAGAACTGACTCCAGCATTACAACAGCTCTGCAGAGAGTCTGATGCAGCCATACTTGTTGTGGATGCTGGTCACTTCAATGAAGACAGTAAGACCCTGCTTTGGGAACGAAACCTTTATGACCTTTACACTCATGTGTGGCCAATGTCATTAATGTCTCAGTGTCTTTAGCCTTGAGCACATGATCCATACTCTATTCCCCTCTCTCTCTCTCTCCCCCACAGCAGTGAAACGTGGACTGCCTGATGCTACAGTCAGTGCTCTCTGCCAACACCCTCCAGACCACACCCCTCCTCGTGTTGTCATGCCAACCAAATGAAACCTCAAACGACGACAATTCGGCAGTGTGTCAGTCGGTCATGGAGGTTGCTAATGGACTACAGCTCTGTGACTTGCATCAACCGTGGCAGGTAAGTTACACGCCTGCACCCTCCACTAAACTATGGTGTGCACTATAGCTTCTCCTGTATATACTCCCCCATCCGATCTATACTCATGTCTGCAGGTGAGGTCCCTAGTCCCGAAGCAGTACCAATCCCTGCAGGCCGGAATGGACTGGCTCCTAGGAGCTGCTAACCTTTGACCTAACGCACACACCACCATTGTCTTCTAAATGTGAAAAAGAACTACATTATGATCGATGTCAAAAAAAACTGTTAATTTAAAATGTTCTACAATGAGTGGTGGCTGGAGTCATGCTAGAGGGGGGTTTCCCTGTGATGTCATAGAATGTGTTTTGCGGCAGCTGTTTTGATGACTTTTGCCGCCTTTTCCAACTCGTCCTCGGAGAGCTCCACACACACTGTCACTCTCAGACTAAATACAAGAGAGATACAAATGACATATTATAATACTACCCACTTGTAACAACATGTTTGGGGTTTGCTAACAAGTGGGAACAACTAGTGGAATGGGTGATAGAGCATGTGACCTGACCTCTTCCTGACCATTTTGCACGCTTCATGCACATGCATATATACACCTAGCCCAGACATTATGGTCAGATTGTACAAGACTTCATCTACACCCTTATTGACACAATTATTTTCACAGATGATCCGAAAAAAGAACACAATTTGAGAAGCAAAATTCGCTGCTAAGATAGACTTATCTTTCATCGAAAACCTCTGCCACTACCACTACGGTGTACTGTTCTGCGTGTATCAACAGCAGCAGATACATACGTACCTGGCCGGTGGTAGTTTCAACTCTTCCTTGAGGTACTTGGCAACCACCACAGCCACTCCGCTGTCGATGCACTCCCTGGCGACACGTTCCAGGAGCTCGTCGTCGGTATCCCGTGACGACGAGGGGCAGGCCAGCTGGAGGTGAATGACGGGATTGACAGACTCGCCGCACACCCGAAGACCTGGGGTCCTGCAGACCAACAGAAGATGTACATATACACACATGGTGTAAAAATACACTACATGTGACCACTGCGTCATTTTTGCAATAAATTTGGTGTAGTCACAAATTCTAGACAGCTTTCTTCCGTACATACAATGCCTATACCGCACTGCCACGGAATGACTGATTTCCGGTCCAACGGAAATGTATGGGATTGAACTCACGACAATAACAAACTTATGACATGAACTGTTCAATTCTTATCCCTTCCTTCATTTTGACTAGTGTGTAAGAAACATAGAATTCTGTGCCAGTAACGAAGCAAACATGTTACCCCCTCAGCTCACACTATGACATGACATGTTTCAGTTCTTTTTTCATTTCTTCCCATTTTGACAAGTTTGTCTGACACATCTCTATCCCACTCACTCACCCACGAAGGAGGCGTCTCATGGCCACAGCCTTGTCTCTGAGCTGGGAGAAGATCTGTGGGGATCCCTCCATGATATCCAGACCCTTTATAGAGGCAGCGGCCAGCATGGGAGGCATGGAGGCAGAGAAACAGTAGCCGATGCCGGAGAGCCGCTGATGGTCCACGACGTAGGACTTGCCGGCACAGAACCCTCCCGTGCTGCCCATTGCCGTCTCCAGTGACGCACATATCAGGTCTACATCACCTGGCTGAAGATGAGAGAGGGGGAGACAGACACTCACAACTCAGGAGGACAAGTGAGACAGTTTTCAAGCCTTCGTAATTATATATCGTGACAGACAAGCATAAACAAGTCAGTAGTGGTTCGTGTGATGGGGGTCTTAAATGCCTGCAAGTAAACTTGGTTTGCCTGTGACAACAGTAAGAAGCTGTATGAAAATAGGTTCAAGGTCTTACCTTTAGCCCCCAGTGTTCAGTTGCCCCGCGACCGTGTTCCCCCAGCACGCCAAAACTCAGGCTCTCCTCCAGGAAGATTGGCGTCCGATACCTGTTGCGAAATTCCACCAGCTTCGGCAGCGGGCAAAGGTCGCCGTGGTTCATGTAGAGCGCTTCGGCGACTATGAACTTTCGGGTGACTTTTTCTTTTGCGGGGTTCTGCCGAGGGAAAAGAACTTAATCTGAAAAAAAGTGGTTCATGGAAAAACACGCTACCTAACTAACCTTTTTGTCTAGTTTCAGCTGTTCTTCCAGCAGTTGCTCCAGGTGGTCCATGTCGTTGTGTCTGAAGTACTTGATCTTACTGCGAGACGCCGCGAGGCCCTTCTGAACCGCAAAACACACCCCCTCGTCACTATTGCATGCGTGTTTGGGATATGCAGACACTATAATAAGAACATCATTGTCTATTTGGTTCAGTCGTATATAAATTGCAATTGTTTCCCTTCCCACTTGAAACGAAGCACTTATAATACGTTTGCCGAATGTATAAGTGCAAAAAATGGGCCTCTTTCATCCTTTCAGAATCACAAACGGCTGTGTCCAACTAGCGTTTTTGCCGTCCACATACCCCCATTAGAATTCTGAAAGAAGTTTGCAATACACAATGAAAGGGACTGGTAATGAGAAGGAGAGAGGGGATGGGAGGCCAGCTCACCAAAAGATGATATCTCTTCTCTTAGAGTAGGCAGGAATGGCAGACGAGATTGTGGCAAACCCGTAAGAGTAGATTATGGCTTCTTCGCGACCTGTGAACTTTGCAAGTCGCTCCTCCAACTCCAGATGGATATCTGCACCATACAGAGATGGCTCTTAGCCGCAAAGACTACAACTTCGATCAAACTTCAAAACTGCTAATCCACACTCTGAAAACTTACGTATGATAATATGGCACAAAGTATTTACGGTGTGTGTGTGCAGTTGCAGTTGGAGTTGGAGTTATATAATCTTACCTACAGTCCCATAGAAGCCCCCTAGGTCCACAGGACCCGACTCCATACTTCTTTATGGTGTTTGCAGCTGCCTCCTTCACCTCCGCGTTCCCGATGAATCCCAGGAAATTGAACGTCGCCAGATTGAGGCAGTCCCTCCCATTAACCACTACATGAGCCCCAAGTGAACTAAGACGAAAGAGAGACATTGATTACGGCACAGATGATAATTACTTTTCGTTCGGTTGAACATTTTTCAAGCAAAACAGATCTCTGTGACCTCATAATCAATCTGGCACACAAACACACTCAGACGCAAACACACTCAGATTTTGCTGACATCAGCACTTTCTCTCCAATAAATTCCCCACATGTGTTCTGCTCATTATTACTCTCACCTTGAGACGACAGGGGCTGGATCAATCTCTCGGTCGTTAGGGTAATCGGCAGGTACCAGCGGCTCTGGTTGCCACTCGGCTATCAACTCGTCCTCTTCCTGACAGAGAATAATCAATGACGTCATCATTGCATCATCACGTGGCCGAGTATTGAAGGGCACACCTGTTCGGTGAGCTTGTCGTGTTTGGACTTGGGCCGGTACTGCTTCGAGAAGACGAGTAGATAGAAGATCCATAGGCCCAGCACTACCTCAATCACCACGTGATAAGTAGGGGCCTGTAGTAAGAGGGAGTGATAAACATGTTCAATATTCAGAAGTTCAGTAAATGGGTTGTGTGGTTTGTGTCATAGAGGTAGCTGTCTTACTTCTGTCACGTAGAGAAGTATCGCTTCAAACACGGAGCTGGGGTTGTACGCCGGCGACGCCATAGGCCCCCAGCTTGGTATCTACCACGCCTTCAGAGCCGAGAAGTCGCGCGATCTTCGAGGAATTCTCGTCCACTGACGCCCTTTGCTGCTCACACCAGATGCGCTCTCTCTCGCGCATGAATATCGTGCCACGCCCTCACCTGAGCGCGTCGCGGGAGAAATCCTGCAATCTGATTGGTCATATTCGCTCAAATCAACCACGCAATGTGCGATATTCCATTTGACGCCCATCCACTGCACAGAGTGGCGAGATGTGCACGGAACGTGCGTCGCCTCTTTCGAGATAACAGCAAGCCATCTGCCTATATAGGCCGTGGTACATCAACCCTCTATCCATAAAAACTCCAGAATATTTCCAAAGAGATGCCGGTGACTTCAGCAGGAGCCAAAGTTGCGTCCCTGGAGGCAGGGAAATGGCCCGAGGACGTGGGGATCCTCGCCGTGGAGGTCTACGTCCCTCGTACGTGCGTCAATCAGACGGAGCTGGAGGCGTTCGACGGAGCCAGCGCGGGGAAGTACACGATTGGGCTCGGCCAACTCAACATGGGTTTCTGCGGGGATCGCGAAGACGTCCACTCGCTGGCGCTGACGGTGGTCCGCGGGCTCATGGAGCGGCACGGCGTGGCGTACGAAGACGTGGGGCGGCTGGAAGTCGGCACGGAGACCATCCTGGACAAGTCCAAGTCCACCAAGACGGTCCTCATGCAGCTCTTTGCGGAGTCTGGGAACACGAGCGTGGAAGGGATCGACACTACGAATGCGTGCTATGGCGGGACCCAGGCACTTTTCAACGCCGTCTCGTGGGTCGAGAGCAGCGCCTGGGACGGTGGGTTCTTACTCAAAGCGATAAAAAAATGTTAATTTTTTCCTTCTGTTTTTCCAGGTCGTTTTGCAGTGGTCGTGGCAGCAGACATTGCAGTGTATGCTTCAGGTAATGCCAGACCCACTGGCGGTGCTGGAGCTGTGGCCATGCTCATTGGTCCTAACGCCCCACTTGTCCTCGAGAGAGGTAAGGCAGCCACTGTGTTCCACCCAAACCTCCTTTGTATCGGTCTAAAAATAGGATTTGTGTGATGTAATCGCATAAAGTTCTGGGCATGATAGTCTGCCCAGTTGTACTTTTCTCTTCTTCAGCTTCTCAGTATAAATAGTATCGGTCTAAAAATAGAACTGTGTGGTGTAATTGCATAATTTTCCATGCATGGTAGGTCTGCGCAGTCTTCACATGGAGCATGCCTACGACTTTTACAAGCCCAACCTCAGCTCTGAGTTTCCGGTGGTCGACGGGAAACTGTCCATCCGGTGCTACCTGACGGCCCTCGACAAGTGCTACCAGAGATACAGCGAGAAGGCCGGGGGAGTCACGCTCGCCAACACAGACTACCTCATTTTTCACTCCCCGTTCACCAAACTGGTCCAGAAGAGCCTCGCGCGACTCAAGTTTATCGATTTCCTGCGTGCCTCGGCGCCCGACACTGCCGAGAGTGCAACATACGCCGGCATGGAAAGCCTCACGTAAGCATTTTACTCACTTTCTCTCAAACTTTCTTCTCTATTCACTTAGTGGTAGGACTCTTGAGGACACTATCGGAGATAAGACTGTCGAACGTCTTCTGGTGAAAGTCTCCAGTGCAGAATTCTCTGCCAAGACCTCTGACAGTCTTCTGCTGGGGAGAGAAGTAGGAAACATGTACTGTGCTTCTCTCTATGGTGGACTGGCTTCTCTATTTGCCACGTAAGCCGAGTAAACCCCTTCAATCGAGGAAGATCTATATTATACACTTTCTCGTGTGCCCAGGACTTCTATAGAGGAACTGGCAGGGAAAAGGGTGGTGCTGTTCTCGTACGGTTCTGGACTGGCTTCAGCCATGTACTCGCTCCGTGTGTCAACTGATGCTTCGCCAAAATCACCGCTAGCTACGTTGGCCTCTGGCTGCACCGACCTTCTCAAGCGACTCAAGGACAGAAAAACCGTCCCTCCAGCTGAGTTTGAGAAAAAGATGAAACTGCGCGAGGACACGCATCATCTGGCTCCCTATACTCCAGTGGGAGAGCTGGAGGACCTGTGGCCAGGGACCTACTACCTGACTCAAGTGGACGAGAAACACCGGAGGACGTATGCTCGTCTGGAGGGGCAGACCCTGACTAACGGGACACATTCCCTAAAATCACCTGCCATGGAACACATCGATGCAAATGGGACCTCATGATGTGTGACACTTTTTATACAGCCAAGTACTAGTCTGTTAGCGTTTCAGTTCTGGTTTTTTTCAGAAAAGTTACCTCTGCTAGCTGCGTGTGCATCGCATGCGCGCGCATTTTTCTCATGTCACGTGCGAGCGTGCGCGAAACGAGATCCTCCCCCTTTTATGTTACTGACAGCGACTGTTGGAAAATGTGGTGGTCACAGCTTTTGGCTCTAGCTCTGTGGACGATGCAAGCAGGCAAGTTGCACCCTATGTCGTTATACCGCTGCTCACTTAGTAGCTATGTTTCCATGGTCGGGTTTAGGCCGGTGTCAGGTGGAGTTTATGCCGCCTGCGTACACTGTCGTGGTTCCCGAGACTCCGGCCAGCGACTCAGACGTTCCTTCCACCCTCTCTGTCCCTTCTACTGAAGTGACAGTCGATACGTCCTGCAGTAGCGACGTTACGGATCCGTCCTTCATCAGATACGCTGTTCTAGGCGACACTACCGTTGGTTCCATCCACGAGACGACGGGCGAGTTTTCAGTGGCGCTGGAATCTCTAGACTACGAGGCCCAGTCTCGCTACTCCGTTAGTCTCCTCTGCTGCCTTATCTCTGATCCAAGCATCAACGCAACTGCAGCCCTCACCATAATTATTACACCGATCAACGAGTACCTCCCCACAATCTCTACGAGTGTAAGCCCCTACACTACCATCCCCGAAACTACCCCAGCTGGTCTAGCAATAGCTGCTGTGGATCCCATAGGTCCACAAATCCCCTACAATACTAATGATAGAGACGGTGGCCCAGATGGAGTCATTTTATACTACCTGCTTGACACCCAGCAAGAACAATTTTTCGACCTGGAAAAATCGACGGGAACTTTGCTACTAAGGGCTGCTCCCGATATCGATACTATAGCAGACATTTCTGAAAGTTTCAACATCAAAATCGCTGCCTGTAATGAACACATTGAGGTTTTAAAATGCAATACCCTTTCTCTGATGGTGACTGTTTCTGCTGCAAACGATGTCGTTCCTCTATTCGAACCTCCAGTATACCCAGTCTCTTTGCTGGAATCGGCACCCACTGAATCCCTGGTGGCCCAACCTCTGTGTGTGGATGGGGACATTGGAGCAGGCAGTAGTACAACTATTTCATTCCACGGTGAAACGCCTGAAATAGTACTGGAGACTTTTCTTCTCAATTCAGCCGGAGAAGTTGTTCTGCAGACAGGACTGGACTATGAGGAAGGGCCAGTTAGCTACAAGTTTGAGTTAGTGTGTTCGGATGGGGACAATGAAGCAGTTGCAGAGGTCCTGGTGGTTGTTCTACCAGTCAACGATAATCCTCCGAGGTTCCTGGAGGATCGCTACAAATTCACCGTCGATCGTAGCTCGCCATCTGGTCACACTGTGGGCAGAGTGGAAGCAGAAGATGAGGATATTGACGCTGGAAGCAACATAACTTACGTAATCGACGACTCCTCGTATTTCACGGTTGATTCGCTCACCGGTGACATCAGAATCAGGGATTACATCCCATCCTCAGCAGGTTCTCATTTTCAGCTTCAGGTCTTGGCAAGCGACGAGGATTTCTCTGCCAATGCATCAGTGACTGTGTCAGTCAATGGGGCTCTGTCAAGACCTGAGTTTGCCGGCATTGTGGCTGGTGTTCTGATCTTTATTTTACTGGTGGTCACCATCCTTTCCCTAGTCGGAGTTTGTGGCTGCTGCTACATCAGAACTACCAGACGAAGGTAATGTCAGTATTTTAGCAAAAACTTTACCGATCTTGTTTAGAGAGTGCTGGAAAGTGTTCTAGCGGGTGTTGTTTAGGGACGTTTTCATTCACAACTGTGTATAAGGCTATCACCTTTCGCACACACAGTGCCTATGCAGTGGACAGAGCCACATTAAGTGCCGACACAACACCCTCCCAGAAAGTGGTACGATTTGCAGACGAGGAGTTCAGTCAGTACTTTCCTTCACCGTCACGTCCACTGGTGCTGACAAACCAATCGACTGGACCCCAGTCTCTACCAGGAGGAGACCTCTATTCCTCACAGACCCCTTACTCCCACCACCAAGGGACCGAGGATCGGGGGGTGGGGACAACAACAGTCTCCCCACCAGCCAACGAACAGGAAGAAACATCATTTGTCGCTTAACAAACTGCGCATGATATAATTATAATATTCCACGTTTCGTGTTTGTTTCTGACGAATCGTGACATTTTAAACTACAGAATTTGAACAATCTTTCTCTTGCTCTTTCCTACTTTTCTTGTCTACCTTGTGTTTTACTATACACATGGTTGTTAATGATAATAATGATACAGTTTTCACAATAGACAATAGACGACTCCTACAGCTATAAGGACAGTCACTGGTGTTTACTCCTCAGTGAATCTCCATCTGTGACCTACTCCCGGTACAGGGGGCGTGGTTATCTGAGGAAACGCCACCTCTTCGCTGCAGTGGGAGTTAATAATGAGAGGGGGAGGGGGATGAGTGATTGGCACAGGGGGAGGGAATGACGAAGAATTTAAAAAAATCCATCTCACCACTAACCTGGTGACATTTTCGTGTGCCTCGCGCAGTAAAGCCTGGCTACCTGTTACCACAGGTGGTGCCACTTCCCTTCTCTGTGTAAAAATGGGTGGGAAAGGGAAGATATTTTCTATCACCAAATTTCTCTATCTTGTTATAGTCGGACCGGGTCTCTTTGGCAGTAGTGGTTGTTGTCCAGTTTGTGAGCCACGCCAGGTGGAAGATTGGGCTTCTCTACGAACCGGCTGGATATGGAACCTTTCTTGTAGAACCACGGATACTGATCCACGCTTTTCTGTGATGAACATAGGGCATTGGTGAGTGTGGAAATGAAGAGTTAAGACCTACATACCCCTCTTAGAAGATCTCTGAACCAGCAGACTAGTCTACCGGGCTGTCCCGGCGGTCTACGTGCCATTGGTGAGCGTCTCCCACTGTCTGTCTGAAAACAACAAACCTTTCTCTAAATATAGCGCACCTTTGCAAAGGGGGCAAAGGTCGCATGAATTATGAATTACTCGTGCCACACCTTTCTTTTCGTTTTTGTACACAACACGCCTCCGATCCCCCTGTGCAGTGAAGAATGGAGAAGAAGCTGGGGTTTGGATGCTGGGAAAAACTGCAGGCGAGCGGCTCTGCACCGTCCGTGAGGTTCGGCCACTCGACGGCTGTAGTGGGAGACTTTCTCTACGTGTTCGGAGGCGGTAGCTACAGTGACGGGGAGGAGACGGTCTACCACAACGATCTATTCACGCTCGACTGTAAGTACAGCAAGCAGAGAGAGTTTTACCGGCATTACAATTGTATAAAGCCGCCAATTTGCGCCTAAAGTTACGGTCGTACCTGTGTGGTGTGCAGGTGAGAAATTGATGTGGAGTTGTGTTGGACAAGAAGGCGATGTCCCCACACCAAGAGAGGGAGCTATCCTAGTGTGAGTCCTCCGTAATACTGCTGTTTAAACACTTTTCTCTGTGCTAGTTCCCCCTCGCAATCCACACCAACACATAAGCACTAATGTGTAGATGTACATACAAATAAGCAGAGCACTGTTTCAAAGACACCTATTCTTAGAGATAATAGACAGTGATCTTCGCCCATTTATTCTAGCAACACTTCTTTTAACTACTGCTTCTTTTCTTCTAGTTACCGTGATGTAACCAAACAGCAATTTACTATCCTCACCCATCTCTCTCACCCCCTCTTACTCTCTTCCATCCCTCAGAGCTGTAAGTGGGTCTCTCTATCTCTATGGTGGTACTGACAGAGAAGGCGCCACCTCCTGCGCTCAAGGTCTCTTTCTCTTCGACACAGGTGAGAGGAAGACCCCTTAATTTCCGCTCATTTGTACTGTTATTGTTTGAATAGAATCTCTAGACTCTTTCCACTTCCTCACTCACACTCTTTTCATCATTTTTTCTACCGTTTGTGTTTGTATACTTCTTGATGCTTGATGATGATATTGCTAGCTGGGGACACTACTGCACGTAGAAAATATACCTGTTCTTTCTCTGCCACTCGATGCACCCCCACACGTCAGTGAGCTGCGAGTGGACTAGACAGAGTACAAGCGGCTCTGCCCCCAAGGCAATGAGCATGTCCGGAGTCCTCTGCGACGGAAAGATTGTCACGTTCGGTGGAGTCCTCTCGGGGAAGGGCTGCAGCCGTCCTACACTCTTGAGCTCTCGAGGTCAAAGCAGAGCCAGAGCAAGCACCTTATGTGGGATATTATCTAGGGAGAAACTTTCTCAATTTGGCAACAAGTAGGGATAAAAATTTTGCGGATAGCAATACAAATTAGTCTCGCCCACACAAAATTTGCTGACAAAAAAACCCTCCGTCGTTGAACCTGAAACTGCAAAGAATGCATAAGATTTCGGTGGCGAAATTTTTTCCATGTGGCTGTGACGGTGCACTGCCTCTCATTGAGAGTTGGAGAAATTGAGAGTTGGTTTTGTCTGTTTTAGAGTCTTTGACGTGGAGTGAGGTCAGTGTCCACGAGAGACAGCCAAAACCTAGGTAAGTGCATGCGTACACAACTTGCTTCAGCCGTTTGCTTAATAGCCCCGGAAAATGACGATGTTTACATAACTGTACACAACATTGTATATACTGTTATTGAGCTACAAACTCGTCTCAAAGTGATGAAATAAACTCTCTTGCTTTTCACTTGCTCCTTCTTGTTTTGTCGTGACGATTGCATGAAGAGCTTACGCATTTTAAATTTTAGAGCAGCAGCCAATTCCCAAATGCCATCACAGCTCTAAGGGGGGGGTTCTTTCGAAATTTGTTGGGGGAAATGGGGGTGGATGATACTTGGGGTGGAATCAGCTGTTAAAGGCATGTTGTTCAACGCTTTCGCTTTCTTTTTGTATAAGTCCACTTTTTTTTTTCTCACTCTGTTCAACGTGTTGTGTTTGTTGGTGTTTTGTCAATCTTTTTTTGGTCTTTGGCATGTTGAATTTTGTGTTTTTGGTTATTTTTTTTTGGCGGGACAGAGCTTCACAAATTTAGTTTTCTCCTCCCTCTCTTCCTTTTCCGCAGACTCCACAGCGTGGATAAGACTAAAGATTACTCACACATCAGCATCCCAATTCGCACAAACATTTCCAACCAATGGCCTTGGTCTATTATAATGTTTATACGAACGCATACATTGTCATATATGCTCATTGCAGATGTGACCACTCGTGTGCGGTGTTGGGAGGGAGTGTGTACGTCTGCGGAGGCATGGGGAGCGACGAACTGTGGTT
Source organism: Geodia barretti (assembly GCA_030341885.1). Lineage (NCBI taxonomy): Eukaryota > Metazoa > Porifera > Demospongiae > Tetractinellida > Geodiidae > Geodia > Geodia barretti. The sequence continues at coordinate 19,988 of CASHTH010001959.1, forward strand.
CAACGATCTCCATCGACTGGCTCTGGACCCCCTGGAGTGGAGGGAGGTGGAGCAGAGGGGGAATCCCCCTCTCCCTCGCGACTACTCCACACTAGTCACCGTCAGTGACTGGGTGAGTTGCTCTACAATGTAGATCTTTCTTTTTTGCTTCGTGAAGCAAGTCTACTTCGTATTTTCCTGAGGCTCAAACATCCCCACCAAAATCTTGGAAATTAGACACACCTTATGTCCATTCCTAGCTGCAATGCTGCATATATAATAGAGGGTTGCTTCTCTCTCTCTCTCTCTCTCTCCCCCCCCCCCCCCCCCAGTACCTGGTGTTGTATGGTGGCAGCAGTGCAATGAGTGGAAATGAAGAGGTATTTTCTGATCTTCACTACATTGACATCACATCAGGTCAGATTACTGGGACCACTTCCATTATCACCCCATCCCCCTTCCCTCTCCCTTCTTCCTCTCTTCTTCCCTTCCCTAACAATAATTATATCTCTCTGAAAGTGTTTCAGATTTTCATTGTTTATTGTGCATGCATGCACCCTGACACACGGCATAAAATGTTTCTCTGTGAGGTAATATTGGCACTAAAAACGAAAAGGACTGGTTTGTAAGAGCAATAGCCGAAGGTAAACGCTCCATGGAATTGTATCTGTGTATCTACTGTTCAGGGAGTCCAGAGTGGTGTTCGGTGGAGGTGGAGGGAGGTAACTCACCTCCTCCCAGATACGGCCATTCCATGGTGGTGTGGACAAACAAGGTGCCAGAACTGACTACAAACCTTCACTCTTCTCGCTCTATAAGCTCTAATGTTCCATTCAACCCTTTTCTAAGCTCTAATGTTCAAATTCAGCCCTTTTCTAAGCTCTAATGGTCAAATTCAGCCCTTTTCTAAGCTCTAATGTTCAAATTCAGCAAATTCACAGCCCTTTTCTAAGCTCTAATGTTCAAATTCAGCCCTTTTCTAAGCTCTAATGTTCAAATTCAGCCCTTTTCTAAGCTCTAATGTTCAAGTTCAGCCCAATTGGGCAGTTAAACTCCAAGTAATGGACACATTGGGGAACCGCTTTATAGGATTTGTCCGTCACTCTCTTTGGAGGTCGAAAATTTACTAGAAAAGTGAACGTTTGTGGCGTCAAAGTGTGTCCTTTATTGATAGGTTGTTTTTCTATTATGTCCTTGATTCTGGGTATCTTTTTATCAGAAGTTGTACTGTATCTGCAGCTGCTCGTGTTTGGAGGACAACAGAACCGACTCTTAATACCATGAAGTCGGAGCATTGATCACTCCGGCCCCTCAACA
>CASHTH010001960.1:0-22040 GCA_030341885.1 Geodia barretti
CCCTCCTTTCCCGCCCAGGGTCTACTTGGACACAGTGGTGAAACCCTGGGAAGTACCAGGCAAACTGACGGGACTGTTTTTCCGCAGCTGTCGGTCCTGTGGCCGAAGAAAAGGGCCGATATCTCTACAACCCCCAGTCAGTGCAGCTGCTAGCATCGGTGCCCAAGTTTAGGAGAATCACACTCTCCGAGAATGATGCAAAAAGGTTCCTCACTATTGTTTAGGGCACTAATTTTGCTTTTTTGTTATTTTTTTATTGATTTTTTTATTGCCTATATATATACCTCCACACTCCTACTCTTCTATCCATGTACGGTTATGCAATATAGGGTAGCTGTTATGTAAGCTTCGTCCATTACTGAAAAAGCACGAAAGTGCAACCCTTCAGCGAACTACGCATGCGCGTGTATGCGTTTATCGTGGTCCCCTCGCGGAGAGGTCTGGCTACAGTGCGTAGATAGCATGGCGGAGTCGATAAACGCCCTTCTTTTGGCTTCTTGGTTGCCTCCGCGGTACACAGAGCAAAGCGGATTAAGGTCGAGGTAGCCAGTGCTAATTAGCATATTGGCTTGTTCCTTGGTTTTCACAGCCATAACTTCTGAACGCATCACTTTTACGAAAATCCGCCTATTTGTAAAATAAAGCCCAGTGTAGGCTCTGAAGCCGCTGTGGTCGCTATTTTTACCTGTTTGTTGCGCGGGTGGGCATAAAGACGACAGACAGACCGCCTACGGTACGCGCCGAGGGTTAAAACTCTCTCTCTACTCTCTCGATGTGTTTAGAGATGAGTGCCTGAAGAGGTGGAGATTCATTGAGGGAGAAATTGTCTCAGATCATGATTTTGGCTGTGGATACCCCTCAGGTAGTATTTACCCAATATAGTCTCTGGGTTGTTTGTCTTTATAGTTGGGTTATCTCAGATTACATAAGGTCCAACTTTCAGATCATGAATTCAATCATTTTTGCTCCTCTGGCATTACTCAACAGCTGCTTTTTCCTGTGAATCTAATATCTCCCCTCTCCTCTACTCTCCTCTCTATTTGTCATGATGTGGATTCAGTACATTGGCGTACACCTTGAATCCTCAGAAGTGGCTGTATATTGCCTTGCATAATGTATGCAGGTCGTAGTACAGTACTGGTCAAAGGCCAATGGTGTATATGTCAAGGCCAATGTTACCTTACAAACGTGGGAGAGGTATACAGTACACTTCTGATGAACACATGGAGCAGTATGTTTGTGAGGTGTTGTTATGACTAGCTTGCAGTCCCAGAACTGTAGCAAATACTCCAATATTGAATTTAGGTTCGCCTCCATTAACTAATCATTGGCTGAAACCCAACTGCCATTAGCCAAAATTATAGTGGTCCTATGGATGTACTACATGTGTATATACCGTCCCTGATCCAGACCCCCAAACCAAGCAGTGGCTGGAACGGAATCTGGACCCAGTGTTTGGTTTCCCGGCGATTGTCCGGTTCAGTTGGGCCACTTGTGCACAACTCCTTGAGCAGAAGGCTGTCCCCTTCGAATGGTGAGTTGTAGAACCAACCTCTCTCTGAGGACACCCCTGAAATGAGGACACTTTTCTATGAATTTTCTGTCCCATTGGCAGAGGGGTTCCACTGTAATTCTCTGCCCCTTGTGGGTGTATATCTCTATCAATGTATTGTGTTTGTGTATCAGGCCAGATGATGGTGAGACTGAAGCCAGTGCAGGCTGTGCTAAACTGAGCCAGTTCTTTGCACCAAAGACAGGCTCCCAACCTGCTAGAAAGAGGCACCGCTATTTTGAGGAGAGAGGATTGAAGACGTTCTCCAGATTATGACGTGCAGTGTCGAATTTTTAGCATGTTGTTGCACGTTTATTCCCCGTGCTGTCCACGTTCTCCTAGAACGTGTCGGATTCGCTCTCCGTGTATACTTTACGTATCTAACGTACGCGTATAAAATGCGCGCGCATACGCGTGACGTCCGCGTGATTGGGGGTGTGTGACGTCGGTTATAAAACCTGGCTGTGCATGTGCATGTGCACGGCTTCTGCAAACTGTCCAGTTTTTGAGAAGTTGCTGTGGATTTCTAGCCTGCATCTTTGGAAGGAGGTGAGTGTTTAGGCCCTGCAGTCTCCGGTGGCTTATCTCAGCTGTCGTGTATGTTTTTTCAAACTACTTCTTTCATCCGCAGGAACTGTTTTCCAAGCTCACTAAGCTGAAATTTTACAGTCGTCGCCATGTCGTTGGAAACGTTGAAAAACGCTGCCCGAGTGCCGCTCAACATTCTCATAGTCCTTATTCTGCTGCCCGTTCTTGTAGTTGAGTACGTCATCGGCGGCCTTACCCTGCTGGCTAGCATCGGCTCCCTACTCCAGTGCGAGGATAGAGGACTGGCGCTCAAGTTCATAGCGGCCTACCAGTCGGGAGCGTTAATAAAAGCCAAGTTCCCGAACAGTATAGCCGTCAGATCTTAGGCACAATTTTTCACCCTGTGAATCTTGGACCTCGTTTTATTCACAAGTCACCATGTTCGTATTTACCGTCCTTTTTTCCTTTTTTTTTGTGTGTCACGGTTTATGGTCTCACTTCCTTCCCTGGTCAAGTCATAATCTCCCTAGAAAATGAATTTTTTTTCCTACTCAATTGTTTGCTGTATTCATAGTCTGTGAGTTGGGATATTCAACTTACACAAGTATATATATATACTGCAATGAATATTAAAAAAAGAATTTTTCGCTGTGATTGAAAAAAACACGTGATTGTGAAGACCTGCATATCAGGGGCAGACTGCCAAAAACTCCCTCAGCTGATCGATCGGGCTCTCTTTCTCCATCCATGGCTCATCACGAGGAAAAAGGGAATCTTCGGGGAAGAGGTGCTCCGAGTCTTGCGTGGAATCCAGTAGCACCTTCACCTCGTCCCACACGAGGGGTTTGGTGAAAATCTCGGGTATCGGGGTCTCGTTGGACGCCAGTGGCGAGGGAGGGGTGGGCAGCTTCTTGGTCTCCCGGTGTGGCGACAGTTTTGTGGAGTTGTTTACTGGAGGTCGAGGCGTGGCTAACGTGACTTTTGGAGGAGAAGGAGTCATGTCTTTGGTTGCTGTCATGGGTGTACTGGTGTGCCTTGGTGAAGGATCAGGAGTAGATCTCTCTGGTGTGCTCCTGGGAGTGAGTCCTCCACTGCTGTCTCCACCCGGGGTCTGGGAACCTGGCGAGAAGCTTTTACGTTTGCGGCCACCGACAGGACTGCTTTTCTTCCTAGACAGGGGACTGTTGGGTACGGAGACGGCCACGGGAGGATCGGTGAGCGCTGCAACAAGCTGCTGCTTGTTTTGAGAGTAGCTCACGTCCTCTGAAAGTGGACGTTTCTCCTGATCTCTCAGTTCTGCCGTCCTGCGCTCGGCTGAGTTCGACCTGTCCCTCTTGATACGTCGAAACTTGTCGAGGAAGCTCTTGTTGCGTACCACATCTGCCACGGGAACCTGGGTGTCTTCAGTGGGAACAGAAACTGACGGGGTGGGGTTGGAGCGCTGAGGGGACACAGAGCGGTGGATGTGGAAGGCGTTCTTGAAAGAGTCCCACTTCTTGACTTTGTTGGCCTTCTTGGGAGAAGAACCAGACCTGCAGTAGTCATTGCACAAACACACACACATACGCAGAGCATCACTCTCTCATTTCCCACCCTACTCTTGGCCACTCACTATACTCTAGTTCCCAAAACATTGTATAGTGCTCACAAAGCAATGGGCAAATTGTACCTGGGGCCCATGTTCTTGTTGATGGCATCGATCCACTTCTCCATGTCCTCAGTTGTCCTTGCAGCCTGTAGAAATACATTGTTTCACAACTGGCAAATGGAACCTCACTTGGCAAGATCTAGAATCAGCCTCACGTGAGATGCAAGCTTTGCCCTTACCAGAATGTGCGTCCTCTCCTTTGTAACCACCTCAAACGGGTGTCCAAAGCTGGCCACATCACTAGCTCGAACTTGTGAACACTGTCAGTATAGGAAACAGTTGGAGAGGGGAGAATGATAAACAACAGAAACTGCAAGAGATTATCCTCTGCTTGGAGGTTCAAAATGCACATTTTGGAATCTCGTCTTTCATTGAGAGGTTTCTTTCTTTTGTATTCTTTAACGGAGGTTCCGAACTGTGTGTGTGTGTTGCTAAAACTTACGATGCTGAGTTGTATCTCTCCCAAGCACTGTTTCTTCTGCGTGGGGAGAATAACAGAGACACCACTAACGAAATATCTGGCAAGAGCCAAAACACACAACGCATGTGTGTCTTCCTGAAAACGCCTAGTGGCGTTACTCATTCTGAAACTCCTTTGTTATCTCACACATGCAACTTGTTTTTGGGACTCTTCTGGCTCACTCACGGAGTTGCTCTTGAAGTAGTACATATGTTGTCCTCTGATCTCAAACCATCTCTGGTGCCAGGCCTTTAGCCGGCGACCCTTCTTCTGCAGGTAGCCGAATACTTCAACCGGCTCATTGGACTGGACCACTGGTACCTGTGAGAAAGCACCAGCGAAAGAGACATTCACAAGTGATTGTGGTTTCTCAACATCTATGAAAGGCACATGCATCACTATAAAATGCAGACTAGTGCATCTCTACTGCAAGGATATCCTGTTCGACACTCTTGCAGTTTTGTAACTGGGAATTCGCAGCACCAGGCTCCTGCATTAGTGGCACAGGTTCAGATGAAATGCAAAACGCTTGTCTTTACTGGAAAAACACAAGTCACAGGATCACTTACCAGCTACTCATGTTGGCCAACAATGCCACCTTTATCACCTTACACCCCCACTTTCTGTGATTCTGTTATTCGAGAAGCTAATTCTCAACGGTAGCGGACCGCGACCACGCGGACCCCACACGCAGATGTATTAGTACGAACAAGCTCTCTAATCGCTACGATACCAGTAGTGGAACGAACCCCATCGGGTGAGTCGCGACCGGACGCGAGGGCGCGAGGCTCAGCGGTCACTGGGCTGCTCCCCGTAACCGTCAGCTCTGGAGCTCCCGCGGCCCCGCGGTGCTCCTGCACGCCGTCGTACTGCACGTTCAGAGCAGTTATGTCCATATTGCACTGCCTCTGCTGCCTTGGTATTGAGAGAAGGGAGAAGGCGCGCTGGGGGACCTAGTCAGGGACGGGCTTGTAGTCCGGCTTGTGATTGCTGTTCACACCTTGTTATACGTTTAGCGCGTAGCTGGCTATGAAGCACTAATTTGCCGATCTCTAATTAACCATTACGCGCGCGCTAAGAAAAATTGACTTCAGCGTGCATGGACGACACGCGATCGATGATAGGAGTAAAGTAAAGACCAGTAAGCACATATGAGTGGAAACAAAGGCAGAAACCAACCCAGAAAAGGTAATATATGAGTCCCCACCCATCTTCATCATCAAAACAATGTTGTTGCAGGGCATGTCTCCACAGGGGAGTTTTTCGCTCTCGGTAAGTCTCTACTCCTGAACTGAACGATGTCACCTTTTTATTTACTCACTCTCTGTGCAAAAGGCTCAAAGTCGGGGCCGTCCAAACCTCCACTGCGTCTGTCAGAGGAGGCCAAGATAGCCTCAACGAAACCCAGTCTCCTGGGCCAACCCCCGTCCAAGAAACTCCGCCCAGCCCCGCCCTCCGAGAGTTCGTCTTCGGGCGGGCTCTTCTCTGACCCAATTCGCATGACACAGGTCTTCTCTATCACCTTTCTCCCCCTCTCTCTGTCGCAAACTTCAATTTTCTTCCCCCAGAGTTCCCAGAGTTCCCAGAGTGGCGGGAGCAAAGGTCAAACGTCAGCTGGAATTCTCAAAGGTCAAAGTTCATCGACAGGGCCGAAAGGTCAGAGCGCGACAAAACAGTCTCTTGGAGGAGGCTCAGGAACGCCTCAACTACAAATCATTGAAGGTTCTCATTTTCTCCAAAAACTGTGTAGTATTATAAAATACACTTTTGTGTGTTGTTAGTTCGACCAGGAGACCTGTTACCAGCGATAGCAGAGGCCAAATCAGCCGGAGGAGGAGGAGGAGGGGGAGGGGGAGAGTCTAAAGTTGTGAGAATCCTGGCAGGAGCCATGAAACAGCTGAAGCACTCGCGACTAAAGCCAGATGCCAAGTTGAATAGTGACCTGGTGTCACTGGTGAAGGAAGACCCGCAGCTGTTTAACAACCCCAATATCATTGAGGTTAGTGGGTGGAGTCAGAGTAACTGGTTGCCAGGAGACGCACACGCACTCTCTAATAAGCCACACCCTTGAAAATAGGACCTTTTTAACTTTTCTCCCCAAGACTGTTTGTGTTCCCTGTCACTTGACTGGGTCCTTGTGTACACATTGGACCATGTGACTAGAGTCTTCCACCATCCAGGGGTTGGTGTCAGTTTTGAAGCGCGAACCCTCTGTGATCTTCAAGGCAAAGAGCAATCCATCGGTGTACGTTCTGACCACCCAGCTCCTCCTGTTGGCCCTCCAACACTCTTACGACTGGCCTGAAATGATAGGGAGGGTGAGTCAATTCTGGGAGGTTGTTTCTTGCAGCTTTTAGTATACTGTATGTTGGGTTGCTGCTTCCATTAGCCGAGTGATATTTACCGTGATATGCCGTCTGTCAGGCGTTCATTGAAGACTCGGTAGGAGACAGAGTCTGGGTGGACCTCGAACAGTGCAGGAGACTGGTGGAGAACATCTGCATCACCTTCCAGACCAAGGCCCCTTCCTCCTCCTCCTCCTCCTCCTCTTCGTCGTCAGGGGCTGGGTCTGGCGAGGGAGGAGGGTCTGGTAAGCCGTCCACTAGTGGAGGAGAGGGTGTGGCAACTGGAGGAGGGGGAGAGAAAGAGGACAGTGAAGTGTTGCATTCTCTTATCGAGGAAGTTGATGTGGAACCACGGTAATATATCTTGCAAGTGTGTGCTATTGTTTTCTGTTCCGACTGCCTACCTTTGTATAGCGACAAACTTAGAGACAAACAAACTTACACAATCCAGTGGCAAACGAGAATTTTCTTCCCAGCTATATACTCGTCTACAAAATGTCACCCTTCATAAAACAAATTGCAGAGAAAAAGATGACCCCACCATGATCTTTCCTCTCTGTGTATGCCTCTCTTCTCTCTTGTTGTCTCCCTCTCCTCCCACTCAACCAGGTTCTCCCTAGCCACGTGCAAGTCTCTCAAGACCCACATCCTCCAGCTGCTGTCAGAGGCCTTCTCCCGCCACGCCCACCCCCCAGACTCCATCTCCCGAAATCTACTCCGGTTCCTCACGGCCGTAGTGGGGTACCCCGAAGTACGAGTCATCGTCGCTCAGAAGATGGAGGCTTGGATACAGAATCCCAAGGTGGGCGTGGCCTAATCTCGCTCCCCGTACAATGTACATGTACCACAGCTAGGTAAACTCTGCCAGGAGCTGCTGATGGCAGTGGCTACAAACTGCACCACTCACCAGTCGGAGGACCTCAAGGTCATCGAGTCACTGCTCGCCGTCAGACTCAAGACGAAACTCTTCTCCAACCAGTTTGTCGGGTGTATCAGGTGTGCAGCTGCGACAAATTTAATGAGTTTTTGCCGAGAACCAAGATGTAATGGCGTCCTTCTCTCCTTGCTAGAGAGCTCATATCCAGTCATCCTGGTAACCTGGAGACGGTACTGAGGGGTGTGGTCAACAACGAGCTGGGGCAGCTGCGTAGTCCTAGCAACATAGCTCTCCTGGCGATGATGCTGCACCACTGGCCCGACGAGGCACCAAAGGTAAAACCCCTACTCGTTAGTGTGTTATTGTCGGTGTCAGTTTCCATTCCCCCATTCCAGCTCCTCGGTACCGTGTTCCAGGAGTTCCTGACACGGAAGGAGGACTACCTGCGGGCCCTGCGAGGGTTCCTGAGGGAGATTGTGCGACAAGTCAGAAACGAGTTCAAATTCTACTCGTTCTCCTGGTCTCTCATGCAAAAGATGGAGACCTTTGACCTCCAGCAGCTGGAGCCTCAACACAAGGTTGGCTGCTGAATTTCCTCCTCTCTCGTCGTCTTCTGCTTCTTCCCTTTTTCTTATACACGTTACTCCATTTTGTACTTCTCCCTCGCGTTAAACCTCCATTAGTCTTCATCTATATTTCTTTATGGCTTCATCAGTTTTTCTTGCTTTTTTCTTTTTCATTAGTCTCCTTTTTTCCTTTTTTCTTGTCCCTCTCACTTTGGTCTATCGTTTCTTCTCCATTCATAAACGCTCTACTCAGACTCTCCTCTCTCTCGACTACTCTGACACTATACCCCCACCAAGGAGCGAATGGCGCTCTCCCTCGCTGATCTCATCGCCTGTTCCTGCATGCTAATGGCCAACATGCTGATACGCGAGGCCTACGCCGGGTACCAGAAAGGCGAGAAAGCCATGGTCCCCCAACTCCAGGAATTCTTCACCACCCTCGGAGTCATCCACGAGACGGTGTCTGGTGGATACATACAGTTGTGGCAGAGGTCTACCGCCCCCAGCCACAGGACTACAAACTCTGTCTGAGAAAAGTCCTATTTCTGGAGGGTGCTGAGGCCTACTGCAGTAAGGACAACTGGCCGCCGGAGACGGATCGCAAGTGAGGGGCTGCCGCTTCGCGAGAAAATTTCGGAGGAGAAAACGTGGGAATTTTTGGCGAAAACGATTGCAGATCACTGGTCCCGCAACACCCGCTTGCATAATTTCAGGTGGAAAGCCTTCACAGATGGCTAATTAACCGTGATTAGCGAATGTTTTCTCCATCGAACGTTAGGCCCACTAGTCACGATTGTGTCCCTGTGTGCCTAGCATGCATGGCCAGTAATTTTGACTAGTTATGTATTTCACTTTCTGAAAATTTCTTCCTGTTTTGAACATTGAACTTTGCAAAACTATAGTTTGCCAACTTTTATATATAACCCCCCCTCTCTAGTCTGATTTTCCACCTGATGGGTGAGGCAGGTCTCAAGGAGGACACCCTGATGAGAGTGCTGATCATTGGCCTCAAGAGGGACCTCCCCCTTTCTCCCGCTGACTCCCTCGACATCGCCGACCGCCTCGTTGCCAGGGCTGCCAGCGCCCACAGCGACGGTAAACAACATTCCTGAGACGATCCCTTTTTTCTACTTTCCCTTCTCACCCATGTACTTGGATAATCACTGGGTTAAATATATTAGCTTGTGTACGTCACCCTGACTAAGTATTTTACATAACCGCCCTGGCAAGTGCACTACGTATGTATGTGAATTGATTCCAGTCAAAATGGCAGAGTTTGACTGCCAAAGAAGGTTGTTGCCTTCTATTCCCTCTTGGTTTTGATCTGTGTTGCTGGGTTACTGATCTATCAGGCAAACATTTTAACATAGTTCTCTCTCTCCTCGAACCTCAGACATTCCGCGACTCCCTGTGGTAGAAAGAAGGGAGCTGTTCAACGTCATATTTGACATCACGACCTACAGACCTCCGCCCAACATTCAGCTCCCCGAGGACTACCATCCTCCATCTCTCGCCATCTCCAAACTATACTGGAAGGGATGGATACTGCTGCTGGTACTAGCCGCGTTCAACCCTAAATCTATTGGTATGATTTAATATACTACGTACCCTTATAATGCTACAAATGTGACTGTCTCTCTTTTTCCCTGCTCACGTGTCTTTCTCCCAAGGCTCCCTGGGCTGGTCGGAGTACCCTCCCCTAAAAGGAATGATGGAGATGGTCATGACGAGCAACTATTCCTTCCCTCCCTCCATGGCCCTCGCCACTCGGGAAGACGGCTCCCTGGAGACCAGAGACAACGCAGTCATGAGAGAACTGCAGGTGACCCCTTCCTCCGTTCCTTATTACCTGACTTCCATACTACCTCTGGTTTCTTTCTCCACCCCTCCCCCCTGTCTCTCTCCTCTCTCTCCAGGTGTCTCGAGCAGAGAAGGAAGCCATCTTGGAGTACGAGAAACCACCTGGCAGCCTCCTCTTCCCAACCTAACGTCATCAACGAGTCCAACAGTTATCTCCTCAACCAAGTCACCCTCATGCAGCCCAAGTCAGTGGTTTTTTACAAGGGGGGCTGTGTTTGGCCTTTTCCCCATCTGGCTCCCACGTTTCGTTTCTTCCCCCTTTTCGCTCTTTTTCACTCTTGCCTATCTTGCCAGTATTCCTTACCATTTCTCTCTCTCCCTCCCTCCCCTCCTGACTCTAGGGGCCCCGTGAGGAAACTGCCAGCAACAGTCATAGATCTCATCAAGACTGTCAACAGACTCAAACTGGGGCAGCTGCTATGTCGCTGTCGCTCCCCCGACTTTCTTCTCGATATCATCAGGAGACAAGTGAGTCCCGTTGGTACCGAATCTTGCGTCGACACACTTCGCCTTCATTTCTCGGTTTTTACTCTTTTCTCTATATACCAAGTTCTGTTAGATTCAAGCTCAAAGCAAGAATTGGTTGTCATGTACCTAATTTTCGTTCTTCTGTGTATATCCATGCACCCAGATGCACGGCTTTAAGGTTTTTACCGTCAGTAAAAATGGTCCAGATTCACGAAAAACAACATATCGTCGTTCACTTTTAAAACAGAAAGTCGTGAAATATTATCTCCCTGAAAGTTCCAGCTACATGTGTATCTTTGTTGTGCAGGGGACGGCAGAGTCGATGAAGTGGCTGACGGAGCTAATGGAGTCCAGTCACAGTTCTCTTGAGGTCCTGCCCGTCCCCTGTCTGTGTGAGTTCCTCATGGCCAGCTACAAGGAGCAGGGAGACGGTGGGTCGAGCGACGCGGACTCTGCTGACCCCAGCAGCCATAGGGGCATGTACAAACGCCGGAAGACAGCACACGACAAGGTTTGAGGATAAACCAGCCTCACAACGTTAGGATGGAGAGTGGTTTTGGAAGAGAGGGAGGGGAGAACGGGAGGAAATGTGTGTGTGTGTTAAAAACTGGGAAGTGGGAAAGTGTTGGCTATATCTCTGCAGGTGAATGAGCGACAGAAGCAGCTGGTGCGGCAACTGCGGAGTCTCCTGGTCGGGCTCCAGGCCTCACCGGAAAAGACGGGAGAAGTTCTCGAGTATTTCTTCGAGAAGCTGACTGGCTCTAGCATCACTCCGCGACGTCTGGCACTGAAGGTTTATACTTTGTCCAAATCGTTCACCAAAAATTTTGCAATAATTATTCTCAGCTGTATTAGTTAAAATGTAAGATTTACCAATTCCAGTATGCCTTTATAGATGGATTTTGCAATGCTCTTTGCTACTATGTTCACCTGTTAAAACTCCATATTATCCACCGTTTTTTAACTATACTATTGGTATGATGTGTTATATAAGAGAAACATGTTTTAACCAATTCTCTGTAATACGTACAGAGTCTCCAGCTCATTCTGAGCAAGGGAATGGTTCCCGGACAGTCTGAGTCTGACACCTCTGACACGGACGACGAGGCGGGCCGGGCGGAGGGCAGGGAAGACGGATGGCTCATGAAACAGCTGCCCAACCTGCCACACTTTAACGCCGTCCTCCCTAAGATCTCCCACCTCCTGCTCCAAGCTTGTCTCATGGAGACTCAGCTGCGCAGCCTTCGGTCGTACGTTCTCTTCATAACCAGCCACATACCTCGAGACCACATCTTTGAGTTTTCCATCGGGATATCGCAGATTGTGGTGGACCGGTTTGCCATCATCAAGAGGGTGTTCGGGATGGCGGCGGGCGAGGGGGAGAGCGAGAAGGGGAGGGGCGCGGAAGCCATGCACGCGGCTCTGCTGAACATGCTGAGAGTGAGTTTGGAGACGGCGATTCATTCGCAAAGGATCCCTCAGGTCTCCGGTAGCTCCGATTTCGTCCTCTTGACTTTCCCGTCCGGGAAAAAGACTATTCTTCACGCCGCGCTTATCCACGCCTCACTTCTTCTTCTCACCTGTCCCCCTCCTCCCTCCCCTCCCGCGTTGGCCGACTTTGAATTTCTCTCCGACCTGTGGCTTCCCGCGGGAGAGAAATTTCCCGAGGCACACACCGTGGAGGACAAAGAGGGGACCCCTATAATTTCCTCCACTATTCTTCCCGAAATGTTGCTCTCTCGGAATCCTAGAGTCATGGGTGTGTGTCTGAGAGATGCCGGGATTTTGGAGCTCTGTTTGAGCGTGCAGCAGTTTGGCATTCCAGAGGCTAACATGAAGCAGATATTGGCCCACCTGGACAAGTTGTGTACCGGTGAATCCTCGGCTGATCTCGAGGCCGTGATTCAGAACCCGGGAAAGCTGGCGCAGTTCAGCGAAGTCCAGTTCGCCAGGTGCGGTTTGAAAGACGGGAGGGCTTTCCTCTCGTTAGTGAGAAATATCGCCGGAATCCCCGACGATCCCGTGCAGAGCGTCTCCGAAATGCTGCTCTCAAGTGGAGAGACGCGGGAAGTCGAGATGGCTCCCGTTGTGCCGTCCACCGACGAGAAAACGAGCCTCGGTCAACTCTCGGAGGAGAAACTCGAGCAGGCGTTTATGAAGGTGTTTGCTCCCTCCGTTGGGCGATCCAGCTTGCCGGCCGAGGAGGTGGTGAAGGCTTTGTCTGACACCGAGAAAGGTTTGAGATCGGTAATTCAGTCTGTCACCGCGGAGTCGTGCGACGTGAAACGCGAGGAACTTTCTTCACCTGCTGTGCCAGTCGTGTCTGCCCTCCACAAGGTTGTAGTGAAGTGCACAGGTAGAACGCGACGCCAGGTTCTGGAGGGAATGATTAAGTCATCGTTTGCCGTCTCTCTTCTTCGACTCCTGACTAGGATACACGTTTTGGCCGGCGGGGGTGAGGGCACAGCAGACAGCGATCTCCTGCGAGCCACGGTGAAGCAGATTTCAGACTCGCTAGCCACGATGAAATTCGGGAAAATCAAGGAGCTCCCGCGATTTCAGGCCGTTGTGAAGGCGTGCTCGACGCAACTGGGCCTCAAGATGCTCCCGGAGAGGGAAAGCTACTCGGAGAGGGTGGCGAAAGTCGCCGAAGACTGTGCTTCGGGGATCAGGAAAGAGACGGACTTGTTCAGCCCGGACCAGGCCAAGATGATAAGCGACATCTGTCACTTCGTGGGGACAGAGAAACAGTCACCGCACGTGGAGTCGGTTCTGAGCGCGCTGGTTCATCGCTCGATCGTCTCGGGCATGGAGAGGGAATGTATCGAATTGCTACAGAAGCTGAGCTGGAGATGCAAACCTATCGCACTGCAGCAGTCCCCGGAGATGTTGCACCTTGTTGTGGAGAAAGATAGCGAGAAACGCAGCCAGGAGCCGACGGGAGGAGAGAGAGACAAGAAGGGAAGAGTTTCGAGCTCTCGCGTGTCGTTTGTTCACTCGCTAGACATGAGCGGGTTGAAAGTGGACTTGTTGGAGATCCTGGACCCTGACATTCTGAGAATGACACCAGAGGTGACGAGGAGAGAGGTGTTTGGTTGGAGCTGCGTGGGGAGGGAGAGGGAGGAGGGGGAGGCAGGGGGAGCGTGGCTGGGTCCGGGGTACCTCATGGCCCGTCTGGTTCACGAGAGCTCCTGGGAGACCCTCCAGGGAACGGTTACATCACTGCTAGTGGAGGAACACTGCCAGGATGAGGGGTGAGTAAGGCCTCAGTCCTGGATTCTGGTACTTTCCCTACAATCTTAGGACATCATTAGCTTGCCTATAATCTCCTGGGGTATTTCCTGCATATTTAGGACATGATCAAACCTGCCACAAACACTCTTCTTGAAGACCCTGAACATTCCTTAGCGAGGACGCCTCTCTATGGATGTGTGTTAACCCTGGCACCGACAGCTTTCCTAGTGTGTGACTAAACCTCCTAATATAGGAAACCTGTGGATATAGGACGGTCTCTTGGTCCCAGCATGCCCTTTTTTGGAGGCTGGACTAGATGAACGTCTTGTTCCCAGACCCTCTTCCCCTTATCTCAAGGCTATGAATAGTATGTGTGTGTGATATAAGACTTGGTTGACATGTACGGACGTAGGGTGAACTGCAGTGCAGTGCTGGATTTCCTGTGGGCCTGTCTCCACAAGCCGGTTCTCTGGCAAGGCTGTGTCGGTCGGGAGGCCATTGAGAACAGCAACATCTCCTTGGTGAGCTGAATTCACACAACACATGTAAATGTACACTCGCCGATGTGGTTGGAACAGTATCGAAAATGAGCTTTTAGTATGGTAGTTGGTGATATAATTGCCGAGCGCGTTAGCGTGAGGCAACTAATCCGGGTTGTATTCTCGCGATATGCGTACGTACGTACGTACGTGTCGGTCACACTTAAGAATGTCAATTAGTCACCAAAAGGAAGTGTAACTTCCGTCATTCGTAGGAAGTCTAGCTTCCGCCGTGCGTGCAGATTCGTAGGAAGTCTGGCTTCGCGCGCAGTCAGTAGAGCACGCGAACGAGCGGCCTCAGTCGGACTGTTTACGCATTGGCTGGCAGGCGTGAGGCAAAATATGCTCGTGCGCATTCCTAGTATAGGTCAGCTACACAACGGTAGCACGCAGATCAACTGAAGCATGTTTTGGATGGACTAGTTAAAACCTCTTTGTAAATTGGCTCCTAAATGACTGTTCTTTACGATTTCACTAAACTCTGCATCCGCCGCGTCGCGTAGGGGATCGACGAGAGTACATGTACGGACGTAGGGTGAACTGCAGTGCAGTGCTGGATTTCCTGTGGGCCTGTCTCCACAAGCCGGTTCTCTGGCAAGGCTGTGTCGGTCGGGAGGCCATTGAGACAGCAACATCTCCTTGGTGAGCCGAATTCACACAACACATGTAAATGTACACTCGCCGATGTGGTTGGAACAGTATCGAAAATGAGCTTTTAGTATGGTAGTTGGTGATATAATTGCCGAGCGCGTTAGCGTGAGGCAACTAATCCGGGTTGTATTCTCGCGATATGCGTACGTACGTACGTACGTGTCGGTCACACTTAAGAATGTCAATTAGTCACCAAAAGGAAGTGTAACTTCCGTCATTCGTAGGAAGTCTAGCTTCCGCCGTGCGCGCAGATTCGTAGGAAGTCTGGCTTCGCGCGCAGTCAGTAGAGCACGCGAACGAGCGGCCTCAGTCGGACTGTTTACGCATTGGCTGGCAGGCGCAAGGCAAAATATGCTCTAGCATTCCTAGTATAGGAGGTAATGTCAGCTACACGGTAGCACGCAGATCAACTGAAGCATGTCTTGGATGGACTTAAATCCCTAGTTAATAAATTGGCTCCTAAATGACTGTTCTTTACGATTTCATTAAACTCTGCATCCGCTGCGTCGCGTAGGGGATCGACGAGAGTGAGCTGAAATTAACCCTGTCCCAACTGAAGTGTCTCCTGGACTGCATACTGAGGGAAGCCGGGCAAACCTCCACAGCCAATGGAGGGTAAGTTTGTTTTCACACAATAACTCTCATCTCATTAGTGGTTTCTGTTTTGTGTGTCGGTTTTTAGCTTCTGTATACCGCCTTGGCCTTGTCTGTCTGTGAATGCTTACACCTCTGCTCTTTACATGGTATAAGAGAGATCGGACCCTGTCTATGTCGTGTGTACGGAATGGAAGCATTGGTAAAATTGTGTCTCGAGCTAAGCCTCCATACATAGAAATTTAATTTGAGGGTTTGAACGCTTGATACTCTTGACATACACACAGTGCGACTTAGTGTAATATGGCAGGATACCCCATAGAAACAAGGATGGAGACATTTTCAGATGGTATCACAACCACAATGCCCCCATTTATGTAAGAGGTGTGGGGAGCCTTTAGCGGGGGAGTCGGAACCTTTTTTGATGACACAGATATTTAGAAGCAGCACCGGATCTACACAAGGAATGTAACACGAAAAATCACAGACGAAGAATATCGCAAACAAAAAGGAAACATGCCGACAAAAAAACTGGAACATAACAACTCACAAACTGACACAAAGATTGGAGAGAATCAGTCTTAGATGGGTATTATATTCAGGTAGTCTGAAGAGGGGCTGTTTTCTTCGATTCTGGGCAGGAATGGAGGTTTGACTGGTGGAGCAGGTCTGCTGGTTGCCCACTCCAGACGGTTTATCACGTAGCCTTCGGAGCCCGTGGAGTAGCAGGAGGTGCGGTCTCTGTTGTGGGGACTGGTGAGGGCCACGGGGCTATTGAGACTGCTGATGACATAGCCAGACCCGCTACTAGCAGTGGAAATGGTTGACACTCGCTGGAGGATCGGCGGCAGCGGTCTGAGATGGTGTGTGCGAGTGTTCCTGTTCTCCACCGGTCTTCTCAGTGACTCAATCTCCAGCACTGTGCTATAGGCGTCGTTGTCTAGCGTGTCTATTTCCTCTAGTGCTAGCTGGACTCTGTCGGCGTTCTCTGTAGTCTCCTGGGGATCTTGGTCAGAGAGCTCCTCGAAATCCCCTCCCTCGAATCTTGTCAGCCCTCGCGGGAGGGTCTCGTAGGCACTCCAGGTCTTATGGCTGATCTCCAGGTCGCTTTCTCTTCCGTCGGCCGCAACTCTTCTAGAGGGAGGCGTCCTCATCTGCACCTCGAGCTGCTCGCGTGTGTCCAGCTCCCCACTGCTCCTCTCCAGCTGGGCCAGGCTGGCTGAAGTTAGCTCGGAGGTGAATGTAGGTAGGGTGTCGGAGCTACCTCTCAGCTGGTCGAGGCTACTCTGGCTGTTACAGTCACGTGTGGCTAGCGTGCTCCCGCCTGTTAGCTGGAGCTGCGACAGGCCCGTCTGCTTCACACGGGCTCTCTTTCTCCCCTCCTCTCCTCCTACAGAGCAGCAACACAGTTCCAGATGTAAAAATGACCCAATTTTCTACCAGCTCTGATGAGTTTTCTACCAACTCTGGTCCTATATATACATCAATGAGTTTTCTACCAACTCTGGTCTGATACATCAATGAGTTTTCTACCAACTCCGGTCCTATACATCAATGAGTTTTCTACCAACTCTGGTCCTATACATCAATGAGTTTTCTACCAGCTCTGATGAGTTTCTACCAACTCTGGTCCTATATATACATCAATGAGTTTTCTACCAACTCTGGTCTGATACATCAATGAGTTTTCTACCAACTCCGGTCCTATACATCAATGAGTTTTCTACCAACTCTGGTCCTATACATCAATGAGTTTTCTACCAACTCCGGTCCTATACATCAATGAATTTTCTACCAACTCTGGTCTGATACATCAATGAGTTTTCTACCAACTCTGGTCTGATACATCAATGAGTTTTCTACCAACTCCGGTCCTATACATCAATGAGTTTTCTACCAACTCTGGTTCTATACATCAATGAGTTTTCTACCAACTCCGGTCCTATACATCAATGAATTTTCTACCAACTCTGGTCTGATACATCAATGAGTTTTCTACCAACTCTGGTCTGATACATCAATGAGTTTTCTACCAACTCCGGTCTGAGTTTTCTACCAGCTATACATACATACAATGGAGGAACCTTTAATAAGCGCAACTAAACCCACTAAGAAGAAACTAATGGAGTAAATTCTTAATTAAAGTTATAGCTCATGTTGTGGATAGAGTATATACAAAGAGAGTAGACTACTAACCTCTGCTGCACCGGTGGTGACAGCGGCAGCAGCAGTAGATCCCCACTACTATCACAGCACTGATGACAATGAGAGAAACCGCCACCCCACCGGCTCCTATCAGAACTAACTTGACCACTGAACTCGACAAGAAACTCATCTCTCTCTCTCTCTGCCTCCGTGCTCCCTATAGATGCAACATTATATTGCCTCGCAGTATGTTACTGCTATAGTGTAAGACTGGAGGCAGCTCAGAGTCAAACGTTTTAAATGCACACAGGGATGGTAGTATATACAGGAAGGCAATTGTTGTATGAGCTCTGTGTTTATGTTGGAACTTCCTGGGTATCTGGTGAGCACATTGAGCGAGGGGCTTCTGTTGAAGAACTACATACTTCACACTGCTCTTACTAGTCATTCAGCCTATAGTTTCCTATAGGCCTGTGTTTTTACCCCGCACAACTACAAAGAAATACGGAACTCTTTCATCTAATTGCTTGTTATTACAGGGACCAAAGGGAGGAGGATGATGGTGGTAGTAGTGGACTCTACTCACGGCTGCCACTGCTGGTGTCCTGTTACCGTGGTGACCCAGCTGCCTTGGAGACAGTAGTTCAACATCTCACAACACACGCAAGGTCCTCACTCAAGCAGTGAATGAGTGAAATAATGTCACATGATATTTCTCTCTCGTGTAGGTTTCCAGATCTCAGTCGGCAGCTGCTTGTCCAATTGTACCACGCTGATGAGAGGGTCCTCCTCTTCCACGACCGCAGAACATTTCTGAAGACTCTCGTCTCCTCTCCTCTCTCCATTCCTTGCAGGGTCAGTTATGACATACAAATAGAAAAAATTGTGAATGACTCTCAACCATTTGCTTAAAATTTCATAACGAAATACGTACTTCTTGAATCGCCTACCTTTTCGTACGTAGTTGTAGTTATATACACTGTGCTATGTTAGTGGAAACTTTGAAGCCAATTTAAAAGTTTAAAGAGCCACTCGCTGTGCTAATTTTGTGGACGGAAAGTCCAACATTTAGACAACAAATATTCCCACCTGATGATGAAAGTTTACTGTGTTAGTTGACTTAGAGCTAGTGTTGAAAGGTATGGAGACAAGAGCTGTGTGTGTATTGACTATTGAGTCTGGGTGTAAGAAGGTATGATGATGTGTTGACTGTTGCAGCTGGACACGGACCTGCACCATCTGGTGTCTGCCATGTGTGATGCAAAATCCGGCCAGAACAGCGTGCACAAGATGACCAGCGCGGCCATGATCTGTCGCAGGATTGCCTACTGCCATCCAACACTATTTCTCAGGTCGCAGCTTGTCTCTCTCCCAATTAACATCTCAACTGAAAGCAGTCTCTCTTCCCTCGCAGGCAGCTGCCGTTGCTAGGCTGGTTGCTAAGGGGCAGGGCCCACCTGAATCCCTCAGAATTCCGGAATCGCAACCACAAACACGTGTTTCAGAACTCGCTCTTCCTACTCCACCTTCTTCAGCCTCTCATCTTCGACAACTCTCAAGTAATATAATATCTATGTACAGTTCACCGGATTTGAATGCTGCACTATGCAACAATACAAACACATGCAAGAATGTTCATCGTCGCATGTACTGTGTACCACTTGCTCATATTTTCCCCCCAGAATCATGCTATGGAGCTGTGCCTACAACCTTTCTTTGAATTTCTCAAGGTTAGCTACTTCTAACTGTTGTCCTATATCCCAACCCCATCCCTCCTCCCCCCTCCCCCTCCTCACAGAACCAGTGTGTGGAATCCAAAAGGCACCAGAACATGGTTCTCAAGTTCTCCGATCTTCTCGTTCTCTACACGCAGCACAACAAGACGTCGGCAGCTCCTCTCATCCACCGCCATCTTGATCTCCTCCAGTGAGTTGGCGTCCTTTTTCAGAGGTTCAATAGTTTATCTACCTCACCCCCACACCTCCCAGGGCACTGGCTGATACCTACTCCACCAAAAAATCGAGTCTGCGCTCTCTAGTGGAGTGTTTCCCTCCAGAACCCCCGGAGACGACCCCCGGCCCCCCACTGGGGGTCCAGATTATGATGACCCCTCCGTCGGTCTTGGGGCACAGCCTCACACACGAACAGGTCATGCCGTTTCTGAAGAAACTGGAGCAAGGCCAGCTGAGGGAAGGTGAGAAGGTTTTCAAAATTCAGCGTTTGCACTGATATATAATTATTTGGAGTGTGTTGGTAAACAAATTGGTACTTTTAACAAACACCCAACGTACTGGTGTACATAACAAGTTAACGTGTTTTCTATCGCACACATGAGCCTTCTTTTCTCCTTACTCAGTCAGTCTGTGGGGTCTGTCCTTTAATTCACTCTGTCCATTAGTCTGTAACGAATAGGGTTAACTACTCTCTGGGTTGCAGATGTGCTGAAGGTCCTACAGGATCTCGAGGAGACCTCACTTCACTCTGTTGAGATTCTCAGACACTTTGTGGTCAGTTCTATGCCCTACTAAAGGGTTTCCTTACAATTCCTGTTTCTCATTTCTTCCCGTTTCCGTTTCTCATTTCATTCTCAGACACTTTGTGGTCAGTTCTATGCCCTACTAAAGGGTTTCCTTACAATTCCTGTTTCTCATTTCTTCCCGTTTCCATTTCTCATTTCTTTCTCAGACACTTTGTGGTCAGTTCTATGCCCTACTAAAGGTTTTCCTTACAATTCCTGTTTCTCATTTCTTCCCGTTTCCGTTTCTCATTTCTTTCTCAGACACTTTGTGGTCAGTTCTATGCCCTACTAAAGGGTTTCCTTACAATTCCCGTTTCTCATTTCTTCCCGTTTCCGTTTCTCATTTCTTTCTCAGACACTTTGTGGTCAGTTCTATGCCCTACTAAAGGGTTTCCTTACAATTCCTGTTTCTCATTTCTTTCTCAGACACTTTGTGGTCAGTTCTATGCCCTACTAAAGGGTTTCCTTACAATTCCTGTTTCTCATTTCTTCCCGTTTCCGTTTCTCATTTCATTCTCAGACACTTTGTGGTCAGTTCTATGCCCTACTAAAGGGTTTCCTTACAATTCCTGTTTCTCATTTCTTCCCGTTTCCATTTCTCATTTCATTCTCAGACACTTTGTGGTCAGTTCTATGCCCTACTAAAGGGTTTCCTTACAATTCCTGTTTCTCATTTCTTCCCGTTTCCGTTTCTCATTTCTTTCTCAGACACTTTGTGGTCAGTTCTATGCCCTACTAAAGGGTTTCCTTACAATTCCTGTTTCTCATTTCTTCCCGTTTCCGTTTCTCATTTCTTTCTCAGACACTTTGTGGTCAGTTCTATGCCCTACTAAAGGGTTTCCTTACAATTCCTGTTTCTCATTTCTTCCCGTTTCCATTTCTCATTTCATTCTCAGACACTTTGTGGTCAGTTCTATGCCCTACTAAAGGGTTTCCTTACAATTCCTGTTTCTCATTTCTTCCCGTTTCCATTTCTCATTTCATTCTCAGACACTTTGTGGTCAGTTCTATGCCCTACTAAAGGGTTTCCTTACAATTCCTGTTTCTCATTTCTTCCCGTTTCCGTTTCTCATTTCATTCTCAGACACTTTGTGGTCAGTTCTATACCCTACTAAAGGGTTTCCTTACAATTCCTGTTTCTCATTTCTTCCCGTTTCCGTTTCTCATTTCATTCTCAGACACTTTGTGGTCAGTTCTATACCCTACTAAAGGGTTTTCCTTACAATTCCTGTTTCTCATTTCTTCCCGTTTCCTTTCTCATTTCATTTCTCAGACACTTTGTGGTCAGTTCTATACCCTACTAAAGGGTTTCCTTACAATTCCTGTTTCTCATTTCTTCCGTTTCCGTTTCTCATGTCATTCTCAGACACTTTGTGGTCAGTTCTATGCCCTACTAAAGGGTTTCCCTTACAATTCCTGTTTCTCATTTCTTCTCCTCGTTTCCGTTTCTCATTTCATTCTCAGACACTTGTGGTGCAGTTCTATACCCTACTAACGGGTTTCCTTACAATTCCTGTTTCTCATTTCTCTTCCCGTTTCCGTTTTCTCATTTCATTCTCAGACACGTTGTGGGTCAGTTCTATGCCCTACTAAAGGGTTTTCCTTACAATTCCTGTTTCTCTCATTTCTTCCCGTTTCCGTTTCTCATTTCATTTCTCAGACACTTTGTGGTCAGTTCTATACCCTACTAAAGGGTTTCCTTACATTCCTGTTTCTCATTTCTTCCCGTTTCCGTTTCTCATTTCATTCTCAGACACTTGTGGTCAGTTCTATACCCTACTAAAGGGTTTCCTTACAATTCCTGTTTCTCATTTTTTCTTCCCGTTTCCGTTTCTCATTTCATTCTCAGACACTTTGTGGTCAGTTCTATGCCCTACTAAAGGGTTTCCTTACAATTCCTGTTTCTCATTTCTTCCCGTTTCCGTTTCTCATTTCATTCTCAGACACTTGTGGTCACGTTCTTACCCTACTAAGGGTTTCCTTACAATTCCTGTTTCTCATTTCTTCCCGTTCCGTTTCTCATTTCATTCTCAGACACTTTGTGGTCAGTTCTAT